>JAGFMK010000280.1:0-41768 GCA_021030975.1 Lichenothelia convexa
AAGGACTATCAAACCACCTGCAAGCTTTTGAGCAGCTGGGTTTGTATGATGACTGAGAACGTACCAGAGCTTGTGCCCGTTGATAAAACGGGAATGGGTCGTGTAGGAGCGCCTTCTGTCTCCAAGAGTGATATACTTGACGGCCGATAAGCTGTGGTGGAAGTGCTGCATGGGCCGAGCGAACGAAATCGCCCCCGAACTCAAGAACCGCAATTTCTATATCACTGTCAGCGACGACGACGGGTTTCATGATTGTATCTCATGGCTGTCTCGACCGAATGACACGCATCCGATGGGTGAAAGGTTCCATCTATGGTGGTATTCTATGGTCGAGCGCTATACCTCTACAAATTTGTCCCACAGTAGGGACCGCTTGCCCGCTTTGTCTAGCGTCGCCTCTCGATGCGCCGCTTTTACTCCTGGTAGGGACTATGTTGCCGGCCTTTGGACAGACGACTTGCCGTACGGTCTCTGCTGGCGACGAGGACTATCACTTAGACCTAAACAATCTCCTTACCGTGCTCCCAGTTGGAGTTGGGCTGCAAACGAGGGTTACGCACTCTGGCCCCACTATACGAACAGGTATATGGTGGAACAGCTTGCGGAAATCCTAGATGTTGAAGTCAGGGCCGCTGGCCTAAATCAATTTGGAGAGATTTCCACCGGATATATCCGTCTC
This sequence comes from Lichenothelia convexa, assembly GCA_021030975.1. Lineage (NCBI taxonomy): Eukaryota > Fungi > Ascomycota > Dothideomycetes > Lichenotheliales > Lichenotheliaceae > Lichenothelia > Lichenothelia convexa. The sequence goes on from JAGFMK010000280.1 coordinate 680, forward strand.
CGGGGAGCATTGATTCCAGTGACATTCCATATGGATGAAGCAGCGGGAAAATCAAATGAACCTGGATTCCACTTATGCTTCAACTCAATGTCTCATATTCCATTCTGGGCCCCTAGTGTAAGTACTCGACTGTTTCCCACGTTGGCCGAGGCTTTTGCCCTTTTCCACTCAATGCAAAGCCGGACACTTTGGTTTATCTACAATGGCACTCTCCTCCAGTGGGTAGCTCTTTGATTTTCATAAGCTGACATTTTGTGTGTACACTCAGAACTGGAAGTTGTTACTGGTACGAGATCGGGTGCACATGGATATCATTCGGAGTCCGTTCGACCTACCGATGAGTATCTAGTACGCAATACCCATGTCTATCCTGAGTACGAATGGGATTTCAAGCAAGGAGACTCGCTTCAACTGTTTCTTTTACGTATGTATAGGAGTCGGAGCGAGGGTAGACAGCACTTCTTCCTCGTGTTATGCCCCAACAATCAGTCAAATTTCGTGCGCATTGGTAGCGCTATGCTTGATTATGACCGCGACATGCGGGTACGGCACATGTTCGAGACTACCGAAAGCCGAGAGGTGACAATCGTGTAGGCCAAGATTAGTAGTCTACTGCCTTAAAGAGGAGGAAGCTAAAGATAAACTCGTAGAGGCCTTAGTCGCGTGATGAGAGGATGGCTCTGTCTGTATGGCCATTCACACAGTATATCTCGCATGACGGAACTCGCAGATATAATACCGCTTGAAGACCGCGTTCAATAAAGCATGAAGAGTGTCAAGCGATTGACGTACAAGCTTTTCCAAGGTTGTGGACGAGCTCTTGGATACACACCGCAGCCATCACCGACTGGCAATGTCTCCGGCAAACGTTCCTGACAACCGATCAAAAGACGCTGTGAAGAAGCAAGCAAGTGGTCGAAGTCAAGAACGGATACTTGAAGTGTTGCTATTGATCTGCTGCCTCAAGTACCGCTACCCATGGACATGAGGGCTGCTTTTTACGAAGTAGTACCTATCTGCAAGAGGGCAGTGTTGAAAAAACACGGATAGGCTTGGAGTTAGCTTAAGGCTTTCACATCTCTTACTTGGCCGAGTTTCAAGATTGCCGCACGCCAAGAGAGCCACTGCTGATCGAAGAGCGAAGACTAGCGCATGGTATGTGCTGAAAATTACGAAGCGCAAGTGACGAGGGCGACCGACTGTGACGATCTGTATCGCTTCTTCAGCCAGACTTCTTGCTCAACATGGCGTAAAGTGCATCGCACGAAGGCGAAGAACCGAAGGGGATCACAAGTAACAAAGCACTAACCCTCAATCGCTACTCCACAACCGCCAACTCTTGCAGGTTCCACAGGATTGGTCGTGCGGTACCTGTGATCGGAGCTGCCCTCTGCGCTCATGGAACGCCCCATATTGCATTACTTTGTTTCAGCGACAGCCTGGGCTAATTGTAAGCATGTGCTGAGCTCAAGGCACGGTTCCGGAAAGGAGCTAGCAAAGACTCACAGCATCTTGGAGAACCTTCCTGACATGCGATGCTATAACCTGTACAGCCTCCTCCGCCTTCAGATCCGTCACGTCAAAGTCCAACCAACACGGATGTCCATGGAATTTCCGAATTTCTCCAACCTCGCGCATTGCGGCGAGCTGAGCAGGATCCGTGAGCTTGCCGGCTCCGTCCTCTTGCAACACCCTGCGTTCATCCGACACAAGCCTCCTCTCATTCTCACCCACCTCGCACTGCAGCGTCACAGGAATGAACGCGCAACCTCGTCGCCTCACGGCCGCTTCGTACTCATCCGTGACCTGTACGCCTAGCACATTGTCTGTCTGGAAGTCTGTAAAGATGTAGATGACGTCGAATGTGTCCGCTTCTGTTGCTAAGGCATCGAATATGACAGATCTAAGGCGACGGCGTAGAGATTGATAGGAGCTGCTGGCGCGTGGGAGGACGCTGTCGGCGGGGTCGATGAGGTGGTGGTTGTGGATGAGTCGGCAGTTGGTAGTTTGAGAAAGGGTGTGTGTGAGGAGACGGGCGATGGTCAGCTTGCCTACGCCGGGCCAGCTGTTGATGTGGATGATGGGTTTTGGAGGCATTAGCAACAATTGTCTTATAATCTCTGGGTTTCCCGGTAGTGGAAGTGAAGCTCTTGAATTTGGTTGGTTAAAGCGCTTTGTACACGCTTCTAGAGGAAATTTTACATGACTCATCAATGCAGGCGTGGACGTCAATGTAATGGACAACGAAAATGGTTACCCTCTGAACGCAGCAGCATATGGTGGCCATGTCGGAGCAGTCAAAGCACTTATCAATCACGGCGCCGATGTATGCGTGCGGGATAATACGTACGGTAGTCCTGTAATGGCAGCTTTGCAAGGATACATGGAGTCTCAATGGTACATAGACCTTCAAACACGTTCCCATAACTTCTTCAGCCTTCCGAGTTATCAATTGGAAACCCGCTACGAGAAAATCATACAGATTCTAGCTATTTCCGGTGCAAATGTCAATGCCGAAACAGCTCACGAAGCTAAGGGAGATGACCCCCTTCTTGACAAGGAAGTGCTGCAATCTCGATTTCGCATTCATGGCGCCAAGCCGAAACTGCATGGATCTGCCTTGCAGCTGGCCTCTTTCGCAGGTACCGAAACGATGGTTCGGATTCTACTTGATAACGGAGCAGACATCCATGCAAAGGGTGGCAGCTTCGAGACCGCACTTCAAGCCGCTGTGGAAGGCCATAAAGTAGAAACAGTCCAGCTACTTCTCGATCGGGGTTTCGATGTGAACGTTAAGTCAAAGAAATACGGAAGCATCTTGCAGTTTGCTTGTGCCACTGCTGGCTCTAACATTGTTGAAAAACTGCTCTCATATGGAGCAGATGTGAACTTCAGCGGTGGACCTGATGCAAGTGCCTTTGCTGCAGCCCTGGAGCGGAACTGCGGTGATGTGGTTCTCTGTTTGCTTCGCAAAGCGAAAGAGGTGCAGGTTCGGCAGGAGGATTTCCTCTACATAGTGGAAAACCAATGGAGTTGGGAAGAGGCTATTTCTCTTATATTGCGAGAGCATCAAAACATTCCAGTCACTGAATCAATAATTATCGAAGCTCTAAAAAAGCGAGGCTCAAAGAACATAATGGACCTATTTTGGGCAAAATACGGGGACAGGCCAGTTAAGGAAGGATGCAGCCAGCTGTCCGGGCTATTATTAGAGACAAATGATAAGTTTCTTACCTTCTCATGTACTGTATTATCTCCTTGCTGCATGGCAGGCGGTGCGTTTCCGGAAGTCGCTATTCCCGGCTGCATCAGTTGCATCAGGAGGGCCAATAAGTGTCTCCTTGCAAGCCAATGGAGCCCCTAAGTCAAATGCGTCATCCGCAAAAGTTTATGTGCGAAGAAATCCCGCAACGATGAATCTTTCTCATTAAATGTTCCTTAAGAGTAAAGCTAGCCTGCCCAAAAATACAGGATGACACCATTGCCGATCCCCACCGAAACCCAAGTTGGGTGTTTTCACTTTACCGGGTCAGAAGTCTACACCGCATCGCGGGGTACTGTGGCCTCAATCGCATCCGAGCCCCAACCGTCCAAACAAGCTTAGCCGAGGTTCTCCGACTTCGACGCAGTCGCAAAACTGTGGCTGGGCAGCTGAGCTATACGATGCAAGAGCGCGCATGTCAACGCTGGACGGTCAATATGAGTTTTGAAAAACCAGATGATCAGTGTAAACCAAATAGACACAGTCCCCTTGAATTGCATTCTCGTTATTTAACGGGTTTCTGAGCTAATATGCGTTACTTGCTAGGCCTTTCTTGGCATCTGGGCCAGATATTCTCAAGTTGTATGGGTTAGAAGTGGTATCCTGGATCAATACGACGTACAAGTTAAGCAAGCACAATGTATATGCGCAGCATGGCGTCGGAGTACAAAGCTTCGAAGTACTCCCCTTGTCTATCATGAATATTTGGGCGGAGAGCTCTGTCCTATAGCAGGACAAGCTGCCAAGTTCCGAAGCATAGCTCAACGGTAACTATTGTTTCTAACCCTTCCTTCGGGTTTCTCTGTAGCCGGCAACTTCACAGATGTGTCACGGTGCTAAAGACCGCGATCTGTTGCCTTGACCAGGTTCGTAATTATATTTTTGGCTGTGGACAACTTGGGCTTTAGAGGGATGGATGGACTCACTTTGACTGAGTGAGCCAATAACGGGCCGATTTACCGGAGAATAGCACAGTTGAACCTGGGCCACTTTGGCGAAAATGCCCGAAAAGCTTAGCCGCCGGCGATCTTGACCGGGCTACGCCATGAACGCATTGCGTTCGTGCTGGCGACATGGTCCACTAAAATTTGGGTGAGAAATACACGTAAAACCTAAGTATACTAGTCGCAAATCGTCTAGATCTAGAATGTGCTTCCCCCAACACACTACCTTACAGGACAAAACTTCGAAACATCCTTCACCTCCAGATTGGCCAATATATTGACAATCAGGCCTTCTTCAGTTGGATGGATTGACGAACTGGAGACTTCTAGATTGGTTGTTCTTCGGTCAATCAATCCAATCCAATCCTGGAAGAGATTGGTTGGTTCCGACCACTGGGTAGATAGGGGTAGATCATGTGTTGCATTTTTGACCGCTCGTCTCTACAACTACTAGTTACGAGCGTACTTTTTCCCGCAAGGCAGTCAAATCACATCTTAAGCCTATCTGGGATGAACTTGATAGACGGTAGAGTAAACTGGGCTTATATAAGCTAATAAAGAACGACGGAACTGGTTGGTAGGATCAGCTTTACCACCATACTAAGGTCGTCAACGTCGTCAAACCTTATATCTATTCTGCTAAAACTACTGGCACGCTGCTAGCTACATAAAGAGGTGCCATCCTGGCGTTGACGACGTCTGCTTACGGAGAAGAAGCACCTTCGGTGGCGGATTAATATGTAACGTTCTATTACCAAAGAATTATCACTTCACACCTTTTAGTTCGAAGGAGTTTAAGTCACGTTCTTAAAGTGTGTGATTCATGACGATATTACCTTTTGTTAAGCAACTTGTATAAATCTCCGAAGGTCTAACCCTAACTAACCAACTCTCTCTGCTTTGCTGTCTCTCCACAATGCCTACGTCGGCAACCCAGATTTGCACTCTCTGAGTACATTAACTCATAAGATGCTACTTAGATTCTCTTTGTAATCAACTAACCAGACGTGTACAAATCTCCATCAAGCAATACTTATATTTTAGCTACCTCCCAAGCAGCCACTTCTGTCGCTAGCTAAACCTCTTATCAAGCCGATACTGCCACAGACCGGTACTACGCTCTCATTATAAATGTAACGGGTTGTTCGAGGTCAGGAAGAAAGACGTCCGCGAAATACTAGTTTATAGAGATGCTAAAGTCAATATATCTACTACCTTCCAATATAACTTGCAACAATATAACTACTTAGGCGCATACATCATTGCGATAACTTCTTCGCCGAGATGAGATCTCCAAGCCTTACAACGACCACTTAATGCGAACCTTTGGCCGCGGAGACATCTTCGAAGACGTAGATCTAGTCTTGGACTGCTTGCTCTGAGGCCTGCGTGCAGATAGCGAGGCATTGTTTGATACTGTCTTTTGTTTTGGACTCGTTTTCGCTTTAGCAGTAATCCGGAGCGTGAGATGCGTGAATACATCGCAATCGAGGAAGGCGCTGGCTTCAGAGTTTCGATGTTATCTTCTCTCTTTGGATAATCTCCCATGTCGAGTATCGGACGGCAGCTATCTGCATCATTTGTCGGTTTCTAGCTTCAGCTGACCGCATCCTGCTTGACTACAAGCAACCCAACAACGTTACCGAGGTCCTTGAAGCGGCCAAAGATCCTGGGAACGAGTCCCCCGCCTGCCAATCCGGTGAATAATCTGCGACTCTCCCTAAAAAAACCCAGTCCGTCTCGGTCTTACCACTTTCACCCTCGCCTTCTGTGTCTCCGGAAGCGTTGAACGTGATGACAGAGACATTGCCTCAGCATCGCGGTCTGAGCAGATAGCAGGTAGGAAGAGAGGAGAGGCTCCTGCGGACGAAGAATTGGAATATGATGAAAGGCAAAGGATACTCATACAAACTCCACTAGGCTGTCCTCAACTCAAGAGAATGAAATATGGGCGTACAAGCGACGGTCTGTCACTGCAACCCGCAGGACCACGCACTGCTTTAGCGGCAGCAAAGTCAAGATCATTTCAGCCTGGAGAGGATTCCGACTGGCTCCACAAAGAACGCTCTGTTGAAGGGCCAGCGGGTTCAACAACGGCAGAATTGAGCAAACAAACCAAGGACGTTGTCATCAAGGTTGCGTCAATCAGAGCACAAAGGAACAACAGGCTTATACACAGTCTAAGAAGTAAAAGATTTGTGCCAGTAAAGGAATCGCGTATTGACGTCATTCGCCTGCTTCGCGCGCCGTTCCCCAAGCTTCCCCAGTTTACCACATCGCCGTCTAGAACATCACTTCAAGCTCGAAAGGGCCGACAAAGAGATCAAAGAAGGGCACAAGGGTAAGTGCTTGCGCCAAGATCTAGTCTCAATAAGGTCCAGCAAGACGCTACATTTCTTCCAGCAAATCTTTTGCGCTGCCCTCAACTTTAACCCCCTGTTCTCATACTGTACTAACCCTACTATCGCCCGCAGTGTCATGGAATTTGGGCAGCGGCTGCACCAGCGGCGAAGTTACAGAAGTCAAGGAGCCCGCAGAAGTTGCGTTCACCTCCGACAAAGGCAGGAAGCAAAAAAAGAATGCCGACCCAGATGACCCGGCCGGTCGTATCTCGCATCCCGGCAACGATGTTGTGAAACATGCGCACGAGCTCACTGTCGACGCGGAGGGACCCAACCACAATGAGAAAGAAGAAAGTGCTGTGCCGGAGAAGAAGAGGGGTAAGAAGGAAGGATCGGCCGCGCCAGAGAAGAAGAGCAAGAAAGAAGGTTCGGCTGCGCTGGAACAGAAGGGGAAGAAAGAGGAATCAGCCGCGCTGAAGAACAAGCGAGGCAAAACCGAAGCATCGGCTGCGCCAGAGACAAACGGCCGGCAAGGAATGGAGGCCAGTGCAGCGCCTGCAGAGGAGAAGGGTGCTAATAAACGCGCCGCGAGCGAAGTGAATGGTGCTGAGGCAGAGGAGAACGAGAAGTATGCTTCCCCTCTTCCGCCAAAGAAAGCCAGAGGCGCTGGTAGGGCAAGGAAGGCGGAACCCAAGAAGGCAGCTGACAAGAACGAAAATAGAAGGAGAAGAAAGAGGCGGATGATGCGAAGAAGTCGCGTGGTAGAGAGAAGGAGGGCGAGGAGAGGTAGGGGGCGAAAGAGAAGAAAACGAAGGTGCCAAAGAAGGCGGCCACGATACTGACAGCGACAAGAACAACAACGTAAGTTATGCGCAACACAACAGAACAGCTAGGAACCCGCGAAGAAAAATAGTGGTCCGAATATGAAGAGCCTAAGACGAAGAGCCGAAGCCCTCCCTAGTAAGCCGATACCTATACGAAGAGGTCTTAAGAGGAAATCAATTGAGATAGAGCTGGTGATCGGAAGTGGCAAACGACTCAAGAAGCGTCTACCATTTGGTGCCGTTCTTTGCGCACGGGAGGTACGTATCTGTACAGATTCAAGCCGCAGTACTGGAGCCAGGTTTCTGCGCTTGCAAGAGACCCGTTCCTTCCTCAAGAGCTTTCGTCTTGTCGTTCATTCCTCTTCCCGCACTCTTCTTCTCTCTCCTCCGCACGCGGGTCCCGCGAATACCTGCAGCATTGCACTGCTCGCCTGACCATGATCTACCATGCCACATAACTCGTCCGCAGAGTCGTGAGTTGCTGGACTGTGCGGCTCGAGCATGGCTATGTTGATGATAACGATGACGGATTGCGCGTTCCAGCTATTTGTTGCTTCCATCAACCGGACCTCTTCCGCCAGATAGTCTTGAAGTGTACGCTCTTGGATGTGGGTTTTGTAGACATCTCTTTCATCCAGCTGGCACAGTCCTGTGGTGGAGGTCAATATTAGGGCCAGTACTGAGTGAGGGACTGTGCTGTGCAGGCCTGGAGATGGTCCGCGGTTGGGTGGAAAAGCGTTTGAGTACGGAAGCGTTAGGTACGGAAGTAAAATTTCCCAAAAACTAGCCGCGGACTTCGCCAGGGTTTTTCACGTCCACACGCTCCTCGTTGCACTAACGATCAATACCTCGTTCTGCAAACGCAACGGAGCGAATATGCCCTGTAATCATACTCGAAAAAGACGTTGTTCTCTTTTCCACAGTGTCGACAGCATTTTGATTCGTTCACCTTCCGTCGCGTATTCACCGTCTCCTCTTCTGCTACTCGGAGTCTTGCCTCTGCTTCTGCAGCTTCTGCCTTCTTCGTCTCCAGCCTTAATGCAAGCGAGCTCGAGTCGGAAGTTAGCTCCATGATACGCTCTTTCTCCATTTCTGATCTGCTCTCATACTCTCCAACCAGCTTTGGAAGGATCTCTCTCATCAAGCCCGGTAGTTGTACGCACTCTTCCATGAATGTTCCATCGCTTATCAATGCCGTCGCATTTCTAACGACAGCTGAGCAAATTGCGGACCTCAGCTCTTGCGCCGTACTTAGAGCTTCTGAACCATAGACTAGGGCGACCACATCTGCGAATCCCAGCAGACAGAAATCCATCGAAGCCTTGCAGAACTTGGTTAGGGCAAGGTCTCTGAGCTCGGAAATCTGGTAATATTCCGCGACGATATAAACGTATGCATTTGCCAGCAAAACTTGGTTGCTGTCAGTCCTACCCAAATGCTCTTCACTGGAGTGGTTTGCGCTGTTGTTTTTGCATTGAGTTCTGCATTGAACGTCTCAGCCATGTTTGTTGGGAACATCCATCGAAGGGACTTGTGCTTACCTTTCAGCTGACTGCACAACACGCTCGTCATTCTCAAGGTCCGAAGTTGATCCCGTTTCGTCTCTCTGAGACACAATGCCCGCTCCTTCAACAATGGACGATGCCGTGCCATCATCATAATCGCCGGTATAGAGGTATGTTATCAAACGCGTTAATGCCGGCACGTCGGTCACAGTGACATCAATCGCCCTCTCCTTAGCTTCCTAGAATTCATTCCGTTAAGGTTGAGACTTGTAAGACATTCGGAACGAACGTACCCGGAAGTTGCCAGCACAAGCAGCGGCGAGCACAGAAGACCGCAAACAGACTATGCACCGATGTACATTAAAATCTTGACCCTCACATCTGAGCACCAGGTCGGAGAATATCGGATCTCTCAAAAGTCTCGCTAAACTAGAGGTCATGGCTCGTGCATTTGGGGCAGACATTTTCAACAGAGAAATGATGAAACGTGTTATGTTTGGAGCTTGACGGAGTTTTTGCTGACTTTTCGGCAGTCCCCTGCCAAGAGAATTACTAATCGTCCGGTCTCATCTGTCGCGCTCTAAAGGTTGAAGTCGCTGACGTTAGTATGAACATCCTGGCCGTGCGGGCTTGTGGCTTAGAAAAATCAGAGGCTGTGAAATGATTGGCCTGTGCAAGCACAGTGAAATGAACCCTGTGCTGTGATGGATGCAGTCACGTGCTTAGCCGCGTTCCATGCAAGACAGCCCATGCTGTCAATGTATTTGTGCTTTGTATCCTGGTATTTCTAACAACTGAGGTCTTTCTAATCTGTCCATGGTACTGACTCCTCATCTTCTTAACGCCTCAATTAAATGAGTCGCAGACATTCCTGTAGTACGTCAAGGTATAATCTCTGCCCGCAAAGCGGGTAACTAGCAGGTGGAGTTCTTTTAGCTATGGCGGTAATACACATAGCCTTTTATCTTATAATTATCACATATCCTTTACATCAAGAACCAGCTCTGTTTTAAGAGACGAGAAAAGAAAACGACTTCGCACATCTAGATTAGGGTTGTTCTCACCCTGAATCTATCCTATTGCGTTGTAAACTCTTGTCGTTCTGTGAAGGATCACGTATATTTAACCTTTACATATGACTGAATATCCAGCTGCTGTGTTAGCGAACGTAAAAGCATTACCGATACATCATTCTCAGTCAAGTGCGACACGCGACGGCGTCTGATCAGTTTTCAATCGTCGGTATAAAAAATCTAATGTTTCGAACGAACTGTTGGAAAAACCGTTGTCGTTTCATGCCCATCAACGCCGTTCCGTGGATTGACTTCAGCGTAGTGAACGGCAGCTACACTTGTGAGCTGAGGGGCTAAAGACCTCATGACGTAGTAGCTGAATAGGAGCGGTTTGCATGGAAATGCAAAGACGTGAGACCTTTCCTAATAACTCCATATTGTTCGCACCTATACTAATTAAAACGAATACACCTAGTCTACAGAACATGCCCGCCACGCTTAACGCCTAGTACCAACCTCGGTATCAAACAGGAGACCAGCTCCGTACATATCTGGTACTAACCTTAATAACAGCGATAGTCTTGACCTACCGCCAGCTAAGATGTAACTTCTTCGTCTTTTAACCTAGCGTGTCGCAATCCAGTTTGTAACAATTCAACGAGCCTACTTGTGGACCCACCGTCTCTCAGAATCCTATCCTTAGCATCGCCATCACCTCAGTCAGAATCTGATTCTTGAGGTTTTCCCTCTGTTCGTCCTCGGATTCTTTCTTCAGAAGAGTAGGCCTCCTTCCCGGGACGTTCGTTGTTTCGTGGTCGCTTAGTAGGCGCAAACTGGAGCTCTTATCATCATCATCATCATCATCCTTGGAAATAGCCTTTCTCTTTGTTTTGGTCCTCATGATTTCAGAGTAGAAGTTATAAGTCTCCTGCTCGGTTCGCGGCGGCGGTTCCTGTTTTATCTCGTCACGATACCTTTCTGTTTGATCCTTGGCAAAGAGGTACAACAATTTGTCTACGGCGCTGGCGCCGCCCCTACCTATCTTCCTGAGAGTAGTCCTAGTCTCCCACGTCTTTCTTTCATCCCTCCACGCCTCGTAAACTTGCGTTTGCGTGGCAGCCCACGTGTACGTCTTACGTTCATGCCACTTCGGATTAAGGTACTCATGTGGGAAATTATCGTCATCCGGATAATTCCAGGCGATTCCTAGGACCTCTTTGACTTTTGCTTTAGAGCGGCAGTTGTGGCTTGCTTGTTGTTACCCTCTGCAGTGAGAGTGATGTTGTTCTCATTGTTCGGGTTGAATGCAATTCCAGTAGGGACTCCCGGCTCAATGCGGTAAGTCTTACTGTCAACTCCGTACTCAACGACATCGAGCTTCTGACCACCACCGCCGTTCTTCCAGCCTAACACGGCGACTGGCGAGTTGGGGCAGTACTCGCCGACAGCGTCGAAGAAGTTGAAAGCTTGGCGTACTTTAGGAGGGTCAAGGTCCATTGGGTCCGGTTCGTAGCCCGGAGGCTTACTGCCCAGCAGCTGAGCTCTCGGCCCAGTCGAGGAGCGCCTACTGGGATCCTGTCAGGAATGCCTAAACAACTGTAGACCTTGGGTACCAAATTGATATCAAGTCCTTCTTACTCAACTACGACTGAAAGACGAGAGATTCCTGGACAACCTATTGAGCTAGGCGATACACACATACTTTGGACATCATGTAGTTGGACCGAGTCACTTTAGCTGTGAGCACGCCGTTAGAAGACATTGAGCCATAACCTAGTTCCATAAAAGGCTGCTCGATTGCACGCCGCGCATTAAGTGAGTACCGCCGCAGCCTTTTTGTATGTTCCGAAGCCGGGTCGAATAGGAGCTAATAGATAGCTTCTTTAGAGCTTGAGTTGCAAAGTCCCGACTAGAAGCCAGGGCTGTTGATCTTGACTGGTGGACCGCTTCCCAGCACGAGCATATAGCCAATCCTTTCCCCTCGTCCGAGATCCGACTTTCTAATCAGAGAAGTGGATACGCTGTGAAAGCGTAGTTCGCGAAGCGGCTCCGATGTCCCTACGCGTGATGCTTTGGGTAATGCTTCGAGGCATCTCCATAGCGTAAAGCCGTTGTGCTCCGGCCCGCGCCGGTTGCAGTCTTGTATTTGCCGATCATGCTTCCAACCTTACCTACCTAGAGAGTTGAATCGAATCAATTCCAAAAATCGAATTGGTCACGGGATATGGAGGCAACGGAAAGGCGCCAAATTTGTGATGCAAGACTTGATGTCGTTGGATCAAAAACTGTGTTGGCCACCATACATTTAGCACCTCTTGCAAACTCCGCCACATTGCTTCCTAGGCATCGGCATAAGACAACCGATCACGATACGAGTATGCAGAACCAACGAGATATTGAGAGCGTCATTAACTATCATTTTAATAACCTTCAACTGCTCGAGCAGGCACTGCAAGCAGCCGGAGCTTCAAAGTCGCATAGTCGTACCAATGGAGATAGGCATGGGAACAACGTCTTGTTTTGGTTGGTGACGCAGTCATTCGCTTGGTGATAGTGGATAGATGGTACCCAAGTGGGGTAAGCACCGGTACGGCTTAGTTGTACAGGCTGAAGAAGGCGTTAACTGGTACAGAGGAAGGTAGTAATCTTGTCAGTAATCTCGGCTCGAACGACACCCTAAGTCACCTTGCAGCGGAGTGCGACTTGGTTAAGTATATCGTCAAACCCTTGTCAACATGAAAACGTGCCTCGGACTACGCTTGCGTCTACGGTCGAGGCGATCATCGGAGCAGTCTGGATAGACTCCGATAAAGACATTGAAAGTGTTGGGGTTGCCATGGACGCTGTTCAACTTGTCAAATAAAGGGTGATCCAACTCGAACCCTTCTGTAACGGCCTAGACAACTTGACAGAAGACGCAGATGTGATCTAAGGCATACATGCTACGATAAGTCCCATGGTTTGCCTTGCGGAGCAACCAGCAGTCAACGTTTGCGGACGGCGCCTGCCAGCATGCAATGTCACTGCATTGAAAGACGGTTTAGAGTTTCCACGTATTCGATTGGCCTTGCCTTCCAGAATGCTGCTCCTTTAAGTGAACATCTGAGATTTGCTTACATCTTGTCACATTGGAAGCTATCGATGCGGCGACTGTTACGGGATCATTCTCTGCATTTGGGATTTCTCGCTAGTCTATATCCGACGTGTGCAATGGAAGCTGAGTCATAAATCACGCGCTTGCGCCATGTGGCTCAGCCAACCAGCCACACAATTTTGCGACTGCGTCGAAATCCGGCGAGGTTGTTGCGGGATTCGCACTCTGATCACATCGAGATGGATAAGAAAGAGTACAGCTGCAAGGCCAGATACAATAAATGGTATAGTTATCCCTTTCCATATCTAGTTGTGAACATCTGAGACTTACGTTTCTCTTTTATCTGGGTCCCAGAGAACCATTTAGAAAATGACCTATCATGCCGGAGCATAGCTCTTCAACTTTATTGAGAGGTATGTACACTCTGTCATTTCAACCTTTAATCACCTCCCTAATGTCCTAAAAGACGTAGAAACAATGATGAATTCACTGATCTAGTTCTCCAATGTGAAGCCCAGAATATAGGGTGCACCGCTTAGTTGTATGTCCCCGTGACGCTTCCCCTGTGATTGGTTGGCCTGGGCTAGGCATCACCACGGTATTTTGATCTGTACGATGTCGCTGCTGATCGTGGGTGAAAGAGGCGGCATCCGTCTCGCCATGATCCCAGTTCCCATCGCCCAAATTAGCTAGCCGAACCTTTACGACTTCGACGCAGTCGTCATGTCGTTGCCCTTCCACTATCCCCTACTGGTGAAGCATTTCTGCGGTGTCCAGATTGCAAAGGCTCCGGCGCAGGAGGACCATTACTACGCTCATCTGAGGTAAATGAAAAATACCAGAAGAAGTTGCCATGGTTTGCTAATGATTCGGAGTATTCCGCTGCTGCCGAACAAACGAGTCGTCTAAGTAAGGTAGTCATTTACAATACCGCATCAAAAGTTTTCGCGTGGTATGGGACATTGATAACTATTGCAGTCTAACAACGCTACCTGTTATACACTATCTAGGTAAATAGGATTCATTTTTAACACCTTTAATTTTTAAAATATATAATGACTTCGAAATTCCCTAATAACTTAATATCCTGCACCAAGTATAGTAAAAATACTCATTTTACCCCTCGGGTTATTAAAACATCAAATTTACTAAGGATAAAGAGCTTAGGTTCTTATCTCTTAAATACTAACTAATTTAATTATATTTTCTTAACTAAAAATTATTATAAGTAGAAACGAAATAACCGTTGGATTTTATGACCGTCCACATACTGCGGTTGATTGATTGCCACATTATTTCTGTATGGGAGGTGGCGATATTGAGGGGCGTGATGTGGAGATGGATGTGACCTGTGGTCGCTAGGAGTCATCGTAATGCAGTATGCGTATGGACTTCCTCCGGATGTGAGGGAGAGGCGCGGAAAACACAAGAATGAGCAGTCGATGATGAAAGAATGGGCACGCACTTGGTGCCATCGCATTGTCGATGAGGCCAACGATTGGGACTCAGAGGCCTTGATAGATCTCCTCACAAGTGGGATGCTGCGGATTGTACCTGAGGAGCGGCTCTCTGCACGTAACTGTTTAAAGAAGGGACGCGATCTGGGTTTATTCGACCACCATACCTTTGACTCGGGAAGGGGCACGCCGACACAGCCGTCGGCTCTGCATGATAACCTTAGCCATGACGATGGCTCTAGCACTATCATCTTGGGTGCTCTTTGTGACCCGGAAACGGTTTCAGCTAGTAATAATAATAACAGAACAGAATGTCTCGGCCCTAGTCGTGCCTCTGGGTTCGTAGAGCCTTGGACTACCGAATTCCCTAGCGTCCCAAGTCATGGATATGTTCGCAGGTCACAATTGAGCAAACGGCAGCAATCACCGGCCGGGGCTTCGGTCAAAGATTCTTCTAGCAGGGAGCGGATCAAGCGCCGACGGAAGAATATCCTTGGTAAAGGGCGGTCGGCTATGCGCACCTCTACTCTCGCGGGGCAGCATTCGGAGAACCAAGACAGAATCTCGCTCAATGCATGACGCCGTCCTTGTGCTGTAGTTGGACCTGCGACTCGAAGAGAGTGCGAAACGAGTTATAGACAACTGTACCTCTACTCTGATGGAAAACATGTGTGAAAACCTCCCTCGGCTAAATGTTGGGCAGATCCGGTTACATGACATAAACAATCACTTGACCCTACAGTTATAGGCGTTTCGAACCGCGCGGGAAGATCGTACTTGCCCGACCGTCTCATCCCACGATGCCGACGCCAGCTGCTTGCCGTCCGGAGAGAAGGTTACGGTGCTGAAGACGTCTGTGTGGCCCTCGAGCGTGTGCAGCGCCGCTCCCGTGACCGCCTCCCACAGCCTGACCGTCCCCATCGGTCGATGCCGACGCCAGCTGCTTGCCAAACCACTTACCTCGTAAAAGTTCTTGTCCAACTGAGTGTTGCCATAAGGGTTCAAAATTTCCGGGATTTTCTCGCACTCCTTACTGTAGAGTTACTACCAAATCGGCACGCGGCGCTGTCAATGACTTAGATTGGGAATCGGCAAGGAGAATACTTTGTGCAAGTGATAACCTGAAAGCTTGGATCAAAAGGTCTCAGCGTCCCTTCACCCTCGCTTCAGGCCGCATTGGGCTTGCAGGGATGAGAGCCGCTGCGATGCCCGCCGATGTCACTCGTGCTATGATCAGTGCGACCGGCCATATTTCACGCTGTGGGCATTGACACCAAACGTGCAAAGTGCACACTCCATGCAGTTTTCTGAAGGAAGGTTAGTACCTGAATGACGTGTTCGATCCAGAAAGCCCTAAGTGATAAATACTGGGTGCTCTCGGCAATTTTCCGCGGCTGAACGCGAGATATCTCGGTGTCTAAGTCTATCGAGAAGGCCAACCAGTGCTTTTCAGGCAAGATTGGCTGGTGCAAAGGTATCTAGATAATGGAGGAACCAGACGACTCTTGGGAAGCTAAATCTACGTGGATCGAGGTCATACCTTCACAAAATAAGTTTGACCAGCATGAAGAGGACTCGGATGATCGAATCTACGACAAGATAAGGACCACGTTTGAAGCCGTGGCCTAGTATAGACCTACTGCTCCTGCCTGTATGAGTCTAACCTTGATTCCCATTATGGTCGACCGCGGGATTCCCGAGAAAGTTCTTTATGGCTTTTATAAGGCCAGCTTGGCGTATGATAATGCACACACTCGCGTTACAGCGTTAGATCCCACTAAGTTTATAGAAGCTTACTTTGTCAAAAGGCAGAAGGTAAAGCTTATCGTTTCTGTCTAATCGCGTATCATTAGTAGTAGTTAGATCACACGTAGCTAATAGCTGGTAGCGGACAGCCCCAACCGTAAGTTCGCTTTGAGGTTATTTACATCTTTCTCGTATCATGCAAGTTAAAGTGATCCTTGCAAGGCACTACGCTACATTAGCCGTGATGCGTAACGGTCACAGATCATCTGAGCAATTACCGACTTAGCAGTTATGCGGCATTATTCCCCGGACCAAGGCCGAAGCAACTAGTATTTAGCGAAGCACATATACTATACGGAGATCCAGATCTCCTTGAGTATGAGATCGCTTTTCGTCATACTCAAATGACGTCTCCCCGCAAGACGGAGATTATGCCAGTGAAAGCCCGTGACGTTCTCCTTGATTTTGTGTATTGGAGCAGTATGTCCCAATCATTGTTTCGTATTAAGCAAAGTCGATATGTGATTAATCAATGCCATCTCGTTCCCCAAGGGATGGCATTGCGAACTCTAGTTGAATAACGCAACAAGTATAAGGAGCTGAAATATAATCTGTTCAAATATTGTCCTGTCTCTTACCACTGAACCAAGTCAACCAAGCTGTTGGATCTCTCAAGGAGTCGCCACAATACATTCCTATCATTGGAACAGCGTGTAAGGAGAAAAAACCAGATCTTTACCATCATAAAGATAACCTACCATATGCGCGTTTCCGGTGTCATAGTTTCACTTGTGTAACCGTTTGCCGTCATAATGATAACCAACCACATGCGCATTTCCGGTGCCATGGTTTCTCAGTTTCCGCCGAGGGGACAATCAGACGAGTTATATCTTGTATAACCCGGGCTTCATCCCGGTCAAACTTTTTTGTGGATGCTCGGCCGGAGCGCAGGAGACTCTGTCGCTTTCCGCAGGCTGTCTCCTCTTGCGGCTGGTGCTTTGAACGGGAGATTGCAGGTTCTGCAATGGAATGACGTCCTAAAGTTATGGGTTGGTTGCTGAGCCACGTCACAATCACGTACTTAAGACTCCGACGATCTATAATCAGCTAGTAATACAAAGATATCAGGTTAAAAGCAATCCAGAAAGAAGATCGCTTCAGCTTCGCATGCTTACATCCGATGCGTCTCAATTCTTCTAAGCAGATGGCGCTCGACGACTTGCCTGCAAACATTATCGAAAAATGTTTCATTAGGACCTAGTTGAGTAGGAAGGACTTGATATCAAATTGGTAGCCAAGGTCTACTGTCGTTTAGGCATTCCTGACAGGATCCCAGTAGGCGGTCCTCGACTACGCCGAGAGCTCAGCTGCTGTAGCTTTAGTCAAGAGGGCAACTGGTGTCTCTAGACGCTTGTGAGAAACGTACCTTGTGAACGGTTGGGCCCACAGAAGCCTCCATCAATTACGTTCTCAATTTCCATTCGAATAAATCCAGGAGACTTCACCTCTTTGCATCGCCTATTACGACTATCTCGATATCAAAAAGCGTGCTATAGCAGCCATCTGATCACCTAGTTCCCTTTATTGTTCCCTTCGATGTAGTGGCCAAGGTCATAGTATAGCTTCATCAGCGGACTCATAGTGCTGTATATAGTTAGTATCTCCTTGTGGATTGCAGTCTCTATGATCTGGTTGGAAGAGAAGCACGGCCGAATGTTGGGATCGTTCCTAGACCCTAACACCCGGCTCTTTGGATCTTGACTCGTTCTCTATCTGCCAGCGACCGCCTCATCCTGTAGTACCACTCAGCGAATGCCTACATGAGTCTACAATATATACTATACCTTTATCCGCTTATAGAGCTCTCTGTGCATCTCGTTGTCCTCTACCAGGCCTACTCTCTCAAAGAACTCCCTTTTCGGTCTACTGGCCGCTAATCTTAGAAATGCCATCCGTATAGATCTGACGAACTGTTGAAGTGTACTCTTCAGAGCTTATTCTGCCCTCCGCCCTTTATAGACATGAATTTGAGCTCTAAAGCTAGGAAGACCAACAATATGAGCTTGATTCTCTCTCAATAATTCAAGATTATATCCTGCTAATTCACGTACTGAATATGCGGATAGATTAACTTCATAAAGAACATATAATCAACATGCACAATGCGGCAAAGACAAAGTTTAACGAAACACGCCCCTATTCCAGACGACTTACATACGACGGTTGTCGAGACATAAAAAAGACCCCCGCTAAAAGTCTATCGGTATACAATTCATCTAGTCCGGCTAGTAATAGATTCGAATAGGGCCCAATCAACGGTGAACGAGATGGAATAGTAAGAACACTGCAGCACCAATAGTGTAATACTTCGGCTAGATACTACCTTCTTATATATAGGCATTTCATTCCGGTTGCGATCAGCGGTAATGGTAAATATAATGGTATAACGCTTCAGCGCTGTTGATATACTTAATACTAATAGCTCTGTATATACGTAGAGGCATGGAGGCTAAACGTCGAGCTCGCGGCATAATAAACCAGAGGCACTAATGCACAAACGGTTACATAGAGGAATTATAGTAATCTGAAACGCGCATGTGATAGGTTATCATTATAATGGCAAACCGGTTACACGAGGAAAACCATGACACTAGAAACGCGCATGATACGATATCCTTATAAAGGTAAAAGATCTGGTTTTACCTCCTAAAATTGGTGTTCTGATGATAGAAATGTATTGTGGCGACTCTTGAGAAATTCAACAGCTTGGTCGGTTTGGTGCAGTGGTAGAAACAGGGAAATTTTTGGACAGGTTGTAATTCAGCTCCTTATACTTGTTGCGTCACGCAACTAGAGTTCGCAATCCCATCCCTGGGAAACTGGATTGCATAGCAATTTTGTACATATCAACTGGTCTGTCTAGATGTTCAGTAAAATACTCAAAGTCAAGCTGATCCGCATATTCATAATGACATTTGTCTAAGACTCACGCTCACGCACAATAGGACGGTATCAAATCGATTCCAGTACTCGGGTTCCGAACAGCCTGTTCACATAACCAGCTCCTTGCACAATCTATGCTACCTCTTTGGGAGGGAAGCCAAAGCTGTCAATGTCCTATACACCCGTTTACTACGTGGATCTTGTGCGCAAAAGAGCTACATGCTATCTTGGCTTAGCAGGCTGTTCGACCACACGCCTGTAGCTAGCTCTGCAGGTAGTACCATAGAAGGAGGAGCAGGCAGGTTCGGACAACGGGGGATCCAAACCAGGTGCGGATACATGCCAAAGTACGTGATGCAATGCCCTATACTTGACAAATTCGTCATTGAACGTGCAAAGGAACCCAGCTCAACAACCCTATATGCAGTGCGAACTGAATGTGGTAGAAAAGGTGCCGAGTCCTTGCCGAACTCGTTCGATTGGACCGGCTTCCGAGTCTAGCGGATACGCCAAGGGTGTCAGCATTCATTGGATATCGTCTACTGTTCCTCTGAACCACGCTGGAAGCGCGGTAACTGAGGCGGACTGGCGTCAACGTTCATGCACTTGTCGGATATGGCCTCCCATTTTCCGTGCAGGTGCGTGGCCACGTTGGCCGGCTTTGAGGAGTCCAGTGTCAAATTGTCATCGAGATCTAGCATCTGTCACTGAACACACTAATATCTAGAATGACCTATTCGTACATCAAATGTGTCGGAAGGCCGTCCGAAAGTCCTAAGATCTGCCGAGACGGCAACAGAGGACGGAAAATATCATGCCAAGCGGTGCGAAGTGCCTCAGTCGACGTCCAAGTAATCAGTGAAGCTCCCATCGGATTGTTGTCCAGCTGTTGGCCTCTTCTTCTGTCTCTCAAATGACTTTTCCGTTTCTTTTGACACAGACGTATCTGGAGTAATTTCCTGCAGTCCATCAAGCTGGGATTCGGTCTCATCCAGGACGGAAAGCCCCATTTGCTGTAAGACTCCCGTGGGCAGCCTGTTACCTAGTCATCCCATTACCCAGCCTATGCATGTGGCGCCCATTAGCATTGATCAAGAAGGTCCGAACACTTCGCCTACTATGACAGCCTCCAATGCCTTCGGAAATCAAGAGTCGGTCCAGTCCTCAAACTGCCCTGCGCGCTACTGTGGCACACTGTGCGATTCAATGTCTGCCCAATTAGCTAGCCGATTTTTGCGACTTCGACATAGTCGGAAAATTGTATTGACATGTACCAGGGCTTTCACACATAATTAATCAGTAGGTGCAGGTAGGATCGCCATATACAACTATAATAAGCGCAATGTCGAACAATACGGCTTTGAGTGTAGCGGGACCAAAGTAATAAGTAGAGGCATTCGCCTTAAATATGCACGACACGATCGAATTACCAGGGCCCAGAGCCGCAATCAGCTGATAAAAGTCGAGGCCAGTAGATTAAGTAACATGATGCGGGGCACATTAGCGGCTTAAAGACCGGTAGTTGACAAGGTTGCGAGGATACACAGATCATTGCGATCTTCCTTAAGTCATGCCTAGTAGGATACGACTTATCACAGAGAAAAAGGCTGCACAAATGATGAATGCTCTAGACACTGCCAAGAGCCCAGGCCGAAGCCCTCGACAGAAGCAGTTCGGACTTTTCTATTTGTCGCCAAGCTTAAGCCTTCTAGACAACTTTGATCTCCGTCTACAACAGAAAACGCACTCTATATGTCGACGAGCAGGGATATGAGAATTCCGGCGGGCTGTGGAGAAAAGCGATCAAGTGCCCAGTCAATATCAGAGACGCGGGGTTCACGTGGAGAAGTGACCGCGAGTGCAGTGTGTGTGACCGCTATCTTGCGGTTCACAAGGGTATCCGAAAGTGGAGTATGGCTTCGACCTGAACTGGAGCACTACGGATTTTGGGCATATGAATAAACCAAATCACGTGGGTCTTCTAATATACCTCTTCGCTAAGGGTGTCGCTTGGTGGTGGAGATGGGAGCAGAAGGCAGAGTTGGAATTAAGCACTATCTATGTCCAATCTGAACTCTCTTCGCGCATCCTCAGCTATCTGCTCATGCTCATCCTCCTCATACGGGACCGTGGACTCCTCCGACTTAGATTTGTCCTTGCTAGAATTTCCCTTATCGCGATTCCGAGGCCTTGAGACCTTTTCGCTTGAGCTGGGAACTTTCCATTGAATCCAAGCGCTAGGTTCCGAAGCTGCTTTGGACTTACTCGAATGAGATCGGCCAATGAGGTCGTGAAGCGGGAGGCGGACTGACCTCTCCGTAGGCTCATCTGCGCGTAGCTCGACCTTACGTAGCTTAGCCCGTACCTCCGCGTCTCCATCTCGAGACTCGCCCCCGGGCCGCTTCCCACCAGCACCCGCGTTCGCTTTGGCCTCGCGACCTCTGCTCTCTTCAGGTTCTGGTCTTGTTCCCATCTCAACATCCTCTCTTTCATGCGTTCATAATCCACTCCCAGCCGCTGCGTGAGTGCTCTCAGTGCTATCCAGGGATAGGTGGCGACCGCTGTTGCCAATGTCACTTTCTCTTCCTCTTCGTTATCCCATTCAGAGTCACTGTCCGGTATTAAGCGATCCTCAAACCCCCAGTTCTGCCAGCCGCTAACGTCGTAGAACTCGAGCAACGATATTATTATATTCCCTACAGCCAACTACGTCAGGGTCCGATGAAGTGTAAGTCGAACACGTAGCTTACGGTATCGTGGCTTTTGGAGACGCCATAGTTTTACAAGCCTGTCCGGGTGGCCGCTCGGCATTCTTTCATCTATGTGGTCTTTGTATTCCACCGGCATGATTTCATCCCATGGCTCCCGTGCAGCCATGTTTGTAAACCTGCCTTCTAGGCCCTTTGAACCTCCAGTCGACTTGGACAAATCTGCCCTTGATATCTTTAAAGTTCCGGTCGTGCTGTTCAAGCTTCTCATGCACACCTTGAAAGCGCTAATTAATGAAGATTTGGTGCTGTCTGAGTTCCTTCTTGATGCCCTGATTTTGAATAGCTTGGATTTCTTCGAGGCCACGTTCAGTGACGGGCTTGTCGGCTTCTTCTGAGCTGCTAGGCTGTGCAGGCGACGGCGACGGCACCGCTTCTTCCTTCTTGCATGTTTGCCCATGTCGGATTTAAGATATGTTGCATGAACTGTGCGAATCTTTACCCTCATGTTCATCTTTACCATGGGGAGATATCTCAGCAAATCCTAGTCCGAATTCGTTACCGGCAAGCAGCAAGTGGGTTGTGAAGCGTGGAGAGAAGACGGAAAGCGTCAAGCAAGCATCTCGGATATTGGGGTCCTCTCTTAGAGATGAATCCTGGGTGGACGAAGACGCCATTGATGATGGTGAAGAAGAAGAGGTGTACGACCGTTCCGTAAGTGATTCGAGCGAGTCGGAACGGAAGTTCCCAGAGAAGCGCTAACAGTCCCGTCACGCAGGTACAACCGCACTCTCTTCTTACCGCACAACTGGACAGCAGAGCTTCGGATTCACGAATCGCTCGAATAGCGCTACGTAGAGTCGATGTTTTACCATCGAAGCCCGCCTTTACAAAGCATAAGATTGACTCACCTGAAGACGTCCGTTTCAACATGATACACGCCGAACTATCTGAACGCCTCCGGCAACAGATTCTGTTAGAATGGAAGCACGGAAGGACACAAGAGAGCATGCTGAAACTTCCCGACAAGCCGTCTAAAGCATCAGACAACAGGGTCTTCCTCAGCGGAACTTGGGAGTATAGATTTAATTACCATGTAAAGGGCTGGTAATACTGCCATTTGGGTACGACCCTTCTCCAGGCATTCCGAATTGACATTACGGAAGGATGCTCACCAGGTATAAGAGGGTGAACACAGTTTGCAAGGAACTGAAGAGAAAGGTCTACGGCAACCTGCTTTGTGTCTACTTGGGAAAGCTCCGGATTAGTCGCCTTGTTGAGGCTAAAAACAATACCAAAACCTTGGACTACGATATAAATCAGCATAAGGTGTTTTTTAAGTTATATCAGACAATTACTTTATCGTGCAGTTTCGCTTAGATAGTTAAGATCGGCTTATAGATAGCGCCGGCTTGTAATAAAGCAGTAGTCTGCTGAGCTGTCATGTGTAGCAACTATTATCCGCTATATAAAAGCTGTAAATGAGCGTATGCACACACTAAGAAAATTATTATATATCGATTATTTAGCAGCTACTAGAGCATTTACTAGCAAGTAATTCAGAGGACTATAGATGTAATAGAAGTGGAGGAGTAAATGTCTAGCTGATCCTGCCTTCTAATTAGGCAAAGAAAGACTGCGCCGCCGAATTTATAATTGGGCCTAGGACGCTGATGCCCACAGCTATTATATACGAGAATCCTACCGGTACTAATAGGCAGCCGCAAGAACTAATAGAAGTAGGGACAACCAGCTTTATAGGTTTAGTATTCTACTAGTGCTTGAGGCCCATCCAATAAGTCTACGCTGCCTCGCACGGCTAATAAGAGGCGCTCTTTCTATCAGATCTAAATAATTACTAATTTAAGGTCACTCGTGGTGATGCTTTCTTCTCAAACTGGCTTTAGTTTAGTACCCTATATAGCTACGCTGAGAGTTGCCTAATTACAGCCCTGGCCCGTCTATCTCTTATAGCCACCGAGTAATTAGATATGCAAGTTAACTTAAAAGAGCACTCTAAAGTGCTATAGTCCTAGTAACACGATGTGGGCGCCTAAGTCTAATATAAAGGGGGTTGTTCAAGCTTAGCTCGATATAAGAATTACTGACTCGAATATCTGGCTATATAAAGTTCTCCTACAACAAGATCTATATTTAGTAGTAGGTCAGTTCAATTACTTTCACTAGGTCTATCAGAATCTACCCTCTCGATTTAATCGTTTAAATCGTGGAAATTGTGGCCTTATAGTGTCTTCACGACGTATTTAGACGGAGGGAATATTATAAGACCATCTCTGATTTTATTTTAGTGAAGCTAGATAAGGAAGAAATTGCTTCTGTATTTAAAATTTCTGTCAAAGCCCGCCATTACAACGATGAACGAGGCCATAAATTATATACTAAGAACATTATATTATAATAAAACTTTCTATATTATATTCAGGTTTTAGAAGGTATATCACACGAGAGTTTAAGGAGGATATTCGAGGATACTATAACAAACGACCAGTCATCAATCGCTATTCGTAAACCTTTCTCCTCTTTAGGCTAGGTCCCTTCTCTAAGATTAGGTAAGAAGTGCCTATACTTTCTAACTAATAAGAGTTCACATCCTGTAGCTACCACTATTATAGAACTAGAGGGGTCCTTACTATATAAATTAAAGGCCCAACCTGGCTTACGTATAAGTATATCGGTTGCCTTGTTCTAAACTTGCTTCCATGAAATTAGACATTTTCTGTTTTGATTCAAAACTTGGCTAACTCATTATGCTACGCCTGCTTTTATACCTATTACACAGGTAAAGGCAAGCTTAAGTATATTTTATATTTAAGTAGTTGACTATATATAGGGCACTCCGTACCCCTAGAAATAGGCCGTCCCATTTCTGGAACCATGATCTTGCTTTGCCATGAAAGCTTTGGTCTTTTTGCGTCACGTCCAGGCGACTCTTCTTCTCTTTTATAAAAGGTTCTCTTGTATCTGGCGGCGGTTTCAGGTGGACTAGACGCGCTTATTGTCATTATATTTTCCCCCTCACTGCTAGGAGAGGATAGGGTCCATCTCCTTTTACATGTGACCTTCGGCGTCTTAATTCGCAGGGCTTCGTGTGATTTATCAAGATTATAGACACTAATATTTCCGAGCAATAAAATCGGAATTAAGGGAAATAGGCTCTTACTAAAGGCGCGTTTAACTGTTTTATTCGAACCTATAGTCACTGCGACTTCTGATTAAGAGGCTGACAGCCCTGGTCTTAACTTATTCTTATTCTTGTAATTCCCTATAATCTTATCGGCATTGACGTTGGCTCCTACTTCTATATTAGTAGTTCTAATAAATTCTGAAGTTGGGGTGCAGGGTTCAGTAGAGGACGCCGAATTAGGTACAATGCCTGGCTAAGGAAGTTGAAGTCCTTTAGAAGGATCGTAAGGTGGGCCAAGAGAGTTATAGGAGCGTAGCACATGAGTGGAATTATAATATAGATTAGAAGAACTATAGAAGAGTGGCTCATGAAACTCTATAACATAGGTATTAGAAGGGTGGTTAAGAGTCTCGTAAGAATTGATTTCAGTAGATAATGCATTAGTATTCCTTAAATTAAGAGAGTTATAGGTGCCGATCTTATATTGCTGTTCAACTAGGCCCGAAAAAGACTGGCTGATAGATTTGTGGTAGGAATGTCGTTGTCCCATCCTATAATTGGAACTTAGGCCAGAGGAAAGGTATAGAGAGAGTAGCTAAAGCTATACTAGACTGTAAGACAGATGCGTGTCCATGGATAGAGAGTAGGAAAGCCGCCCGACGTGTGCAACGGGGTAACTAGAAGATAGGACGCGAGAACTATCACCGCTAACTTCTGTTTGGTGGGCACTTTTAGTAATCGTGTTGGCTTATATATCGGAATATACACCACCGTTTACAAAGATATACGAATCAAAATCTAATTGCCTCTATATCTCCTCTGAGTTTGACATAGTGTATCGGCTTTTAGGAATGTTACCTTAGTCAGAGGACAGTATAAATCAGGCGGGCACAGAATGTAAACTGGATATATTAATATCTTGCAGTCAAGAAAACCAGATAGATTACTGAAATATAAAAAGTGAAGCTACGGAGAGTTTATGGGAGACTCACTACGTTTATATTGATTTTCTTATTATATGAGGGACGGCCTTTTTATTTACAGCGAGGGGCAAAGGTCTATTAAGACACTTTATTACTAAGAGCTGACAGGTTATTATATTAAAGGCTGATAATAACACCGTAAAACTAGTATTGAGCACGCGATGGCGAATCAGTCAAGCAAACACAGTGGTAGAAGGCAGTAGGTGACCTAGTAGCTAAACTATACCATATTATTACTGAACTATATCGCATCCTCGAATGAGACGACTAATTAAATCTTAAGCCGGGATATGTGGACGTGGACTTACTTAGTCGGAACTCTATATGTATAATACCTGCCATCTAACACATATAGTCGAATAATATATAAATCCACCTATATTAGTAAATTGCTTATTGTCTAGAGCAACTAAGCTAATTCTAGATCGGTGCA
Source organism: Lichenothelia convexa (assembly GCA_021030975.1). Lineage (NCBI taxonomy): Eukaryota > Fungi > Ascomycota > Dothideomycetes > Lichenotheliales > Lichenotheliaceae > Lichenothelia > Lichenothelia convexa. The sequence continues at coordinate 27,079 of JAGFMK010000280.1, forward strand.
ATTGTGCTAGTCATGCTATAAGGCTGTCACTAAATAATTGCTATTAGTCCAAATTCGCTATACGTGGAGTCTGTTTCGTGTAGCGGACATTTAATTATCTCCGCTATGGTGTGCGCGCTCTTTATTTGTTCCCATCCTCTTCTATACCTATTTTTGTCTATACCTATTTTTATCTGTACCTATTTTTATCTATACCCATTTTTGTCTGTACCTATTTTTATCTATACCCATTTTTATCTGTATCTATTTTCGTCTATACCCATCCTCCTCTGAACCTATCCTCGTCTAAATACTATTTTAAATTGCTGGTGATAAAGGCTAGCTCTTTTGCTGCAGCATTATTAGATAAGATTCTTTCGTAACGCATATATAATATAGTCTCTTTAGTACTAGCGGGCTTATATATAATATGTCTGAGACGTTCTTAGAGAGTATATAAGACTCAGCCTGAGGGCTTTTATTACTATAGAGCAGATAGCTGTGATTCTCTTACGTGAGAAGAAGGCTATAGGACGTAGAATATTAAATAGTCTAGTATTACTATATACATAAGGCTTAGGGTGTAGTATCCGAGGATTAGAGGTAGGCTTGGTGTTATATTCTATTATTGGTGATAGGTACCGTGCTAGTCTCAAGTAACAACGTCGTGTAGCTAGGCGTTGAGGTATCACATGTATGGCCAAGTCACTCTAACCCTTCTATCACTCATAATTGTAAGAATATATTTAGGCCCTAGTCATGTTGTAAGCCACGTAAATCGGACATCGCACCCGACCTTCGTGTTCCCAACCGAGTAGGAAAGCCTTGCTTAGGGTATTGCCGCGCGACAAGAGTAAGCACCAGTGGGATAGGGGCACAGCACTAATAGCCTAAGTTACTATAATAGTGCACTGACCAACGCAAGCGTCTTCTCGGCGAGATCGCTGTCCTATATATATTCTATAAGCACCTTATTACGCCCGTGTTAGTAAGTAGTGCTTTTACTTGAGCCGTGCTCTGCTTGATTATTATATCTAGTAAGATTAAGCGGAATGATGTGCAGCTGGAGAGCTCCGAAATTTCGCGGTCACCGGTGTCTTTGGTGAGCGCTCCTGCCGTCCGAGATTCTAATAACATAAGTCTACCTGCGATTAGTACTCTTATTTCCCACGAGCCCACGCGAGCTACTAATCCTACTCCTCTAACGTCTAAGGATAACGAGCCTTACGACGGCGTGGATGGTAGTAAGTGCCCTACTAAGTCTTCTTCTCTCAACTGACAGAATAGATATAGGCCGGCCAAGTCCGTGACTTCTGAACTGGGCCTTGTCGTGTCCGTTATCAATATGCCTATGTCTAAGCTATTCGAGGAGCTCGACGGTGATTGCGAATGCGAATCTGGTTTGCCTTTAGAAGAACTTGCTCAGCAGGCTAATAATCGTGGTGTTATAAAGATTCTTGTTTCTCCCGCTATAGAAGATCTTCGCTACTAGTAGTCAAGTGATCTGTATACCGATAATAAGGGGGCCTACTTCGAAGAACAACTGCTCGTCCCGAATTTATTAGATAAGTCAATTGGCGTGATTCTCTAGGGCTTATTTACTGCAAGTCGCATTCTTCTTATATGTTCCAGACCTCTCTAACCCGCTCTAGTATTAGATTATCGTTGTCCGTAGTGTCGAGGGTAATAATGCTCGGCTTGCCGTGTAGAATATTCTTTCAAATATGCGAATCGTCGCTAACTCAAACGATTGAACTTTGCTATCTAAGGATCGTAAAGAGATAATCTTACGGCTTAGCAGTGAGCTAATAGAAACTTATCACCTTTACGTAGCTCGTTATCTATAGGCTGAATATAGCGATTGGTTTATCGGGGCGGGGTTCGGTTCTGGTCCTTCTCTCAGTGATAATTTTGAGTTAAAGTACTTCTTTTATATAATGCCGCGTTCAGCGCTTTATATTAAGGATAGTAGTATAGAATAGTCTTAATAGTTTATTCATAAGCAGGCTGCCTGAGTAAAAGCACTAGTAGCGTATAGCTGCTATCGTGGCATCTAGGACAGAAAGCCCATCGCCTTAAGGCATAACCATTAGATATAGATATTTCGGTATTTCCCTTAGGATTAACCAAATCGGTAAAGTGACTATCAAATCGTCACTCGACCAGGCCAGGTGCGTTATAAGTCGTTGGCATAGGTGATTAAAACGAACCATGAACGTTCGAGTTGCTGGTGGCATTACTGGCGGTATTACTGGTATAGCTCGTGACCGCGGGTAGCGAATCCTTTAGCCTTATATAGCTAGTAGTAATGGCTGTAGTACTTCGAATGCCGCCTATTATAGGACCACTATAGATGTGTATACCAGTCGTTCATCCTTTAAGAAATAGTGACTTGTCTAAGATCCTAGGCCAGGCCTAAGAAGTCTGAGAACGAGGCTATGTTACAGTAGGAGACTATAAAGAGTACCGCAACCGCAACAGCGATATAAATAGTAGGCGCCACTGAGTGTACGAACGCTAAATTTGATTGGCTTCGATGCACGAAGACTCAACGATATCTTATATAGCTTTATTTCGATATTTAATGACAGCAGTAGGGCGGAATACTTAGAATTAAAAACTACTAGGCGTAAGTATACTATATAGCAAGAAATTAATATCGAGAGGGCGAGCAGGCTTGCACGAAGGACTTACACTATAACCCTGCTGATTTAGGAGCGTGAGTCTTACTACGTGCCTAGCCTTTGCTAGGGGCTGGTGTAAGACTCATTGTAGAATGTCCTAAGGAGCTGCGTTCTAGCTTTCTAGTGTTATCGTGTATCACTAAACGCGGAAGAGGAGCGTCTAGTTGACACTAGAGATGATTAGCTTGGACTTTCTAGATAGTGAGGATAAATATGTGACGAGTAGGAATAGCTTTAAGTAGTAGAAGAACAAGATGAGTCGACAATCGCGCGTATTCACAACAATGGCCATTGGCTAAAGCGAACTACTTTCCCTTTATAGGCTTCGCGCTTAGCACAAAATGTCTATATTTAGATATCGCGTGCTCGGACCAATCTATAGAGGATCGCATTCACAATATAAGTCGTCCCTGCGCTAGAAGCCTAATCCTACCTATATTTAGCATGTGATAGTACACGAGTAAAGGCCAGCGATAACTTTAAGCGCCGATACCGCAATTCCCACGGCCCAACTTATAAGCTAATTGTTTTGCGACGGTCAAATTCCCAAGACTCTATAGTCAGAGATACAATACCTATTAGGTCAAATAATAGTTAATAAGATATTGCCCGAAGTGCAGGGTTGAGTATAGAAGTATTTTAAAGTATCAAAGTGTGATGACTAGATCGAGTTGCGACTTGTCTAGGGATTATCTATTTCTATAAGCTTCTGCTGACTGCTTTAAATAATTGCCATTACTTAATTCGGCTGGCTTATACCTATACTTTAAAGATTATATGGTTGAAAAAGAGCATTACCGGCTTTGTTCCAGTGAATATAAGAGCATATATATAGATAGGAGCTCCCTGTTACAAGAAATGCCTACCCTACTTACATCTGATAGCTTATAATAAACTTAGGCTACACTAAGCTAGATAAGGAGAAATTCAGCTCGTAAACGCGACTACTACTAAAGTCTAGGCCGAGAGACAATCAGAGCCGGTGCGACTTTCTATAGTGCTGACCTTATAAACGCTAATCGTATAGAAGAGTGCTAGGTGTAGTAGGGCGCCCTAAGCATGAGCGATAGAAGTAGTAAGATAACTCAGCTGAAAGCGATGGAATAGACTTCACTAGAAGCTTAGGCACTACCGACTCCCCTTTCTTCACGATTATCGCCGTGACTTCTAGCTGGTGGCTCTGCTCTTTAGCTTTGTACAGTAGTGTACCTATAGTAAACTAATACTTCTTCTAGGGAAGGATTTCTTAATCTATGCCCATGACAAATTCTTTCTCTCCTTCAAGTTGATTAGCCGCTTATTCTCCTCTTACATGAATTTAGGCCTTATTCTCTAATATTATAATAGTAACCTGGCTACTCCTATATATCTAGCGGTGCGAGGAGGGTCGGTTACTATTTCAAGATCTATTGACTTAGTCGCGGTCCGCCTTGACTTAGCAGAGCTGACTAGGGAAGGGATTTAACAGTAATAGTCTTCTGAAGAGAAACAGAGCGTATAGAATTCTCTCGCACCGACCTTTCTGCGTTTGATGGTGCCCTAGATTGGCCATTCCGTGCACTCCGGATTAGAAGCTGATAACGCAACGTTATTAGAGTTAGACAAGCTGTCCCTAGATAAGACACTTCGAGCAAGACGGCGGCCACGTGCCGGAAGCGGGAGCTACTTATAGAGGCTTCCAGGTGTGACGACATTGCGGCAATCGGACTGATCGGTTGATAAAGTTAGTGAAGGCGAAACTTGAAACCGCTGCACGGTTCGTTTATCAAGATACAGCCGGCCTATACTGTTATAAAACCGTGTAGAGAGCCCCGACCGGTCCGCAAATCTAGAAGTCCCCTTGATCTCTTTATCGCCTTCATTATCCCTATCTTCTTTCCTATTGTCATCGAGATCGCTGTCTTTATAATTGGTATCTTCTTTACTAGAATAGGATGAGATCACATCACTATCGCTAATACTATATCCAGCATCGCTTACCATGTCTTAATTCTTTGGCGGAAGGATGTCGGTATACTTGGGTCCTTGGATCAGCATTGCCGTCGGCGGGTGGATCCTATCCCTCTCCTCTGCCTTATCACTAACGTCTTGCCCACCAAAACTACCGGTCTTATACAGCTGAGTATTATTATACTAACTACTTAGCACTTAACGGGAAGACAGAGCTGGGGGGGGAGTAGGCTATAGTATATTATTACTGTGTATGTATTCGCCGTGGTTATTGCCACCAGTATCGTCACCCTCTTCATTACGAACATCGCTGTTATTATTTATAATTTAGCCGGTAATTTCATTTTCCTTATTACCATTGTGGTTGCTGGCATTATTGCCGTTTACATCGTTAAGAGGGCGATTTAATTCGTAATATAGCGTTAGGCAAGCACGATTTGGGTGGAAAGAATAGTTTAAGGATAATGGGTTATAGGGAGGACCGAATAGCTGTTGTCTCTCCGCAGATTGCATATCCCTAAGTATCTGCCCCAGCGAAGTGTCCGACATCTGATTGTCAAAACCTTGCTCATCACGAGTCTAGGGACTATTCTACCTCTTCTGCGTCAAAACTTGGGGATCTCCAACGATAGAGTCCTTATTATAGCTCTTCTTACGGACTATAACATCCCTAACTATTACTATTGCTATTGAAAAACTCTGTCAGTTAGATATATACGCTAGATAATCTATAATATAGTTAAGTCTTCTTATCTATTTATCTATTTACACGCTGTACTGGCTAGTATTGGAATTATAGTCACTGTAGGTCATGCCGTGGGTAACTTCTTCCGGCGAAGGTAGATCGTTTTTAAGGTCTGTATAGGCCGGTCCATCCTCAACAATTACCGGCTTGTCTACTATTTATTAGCTATAAAATAATCATAGCTTCTCATGTATAAGCCTCGCTCTCACCTTAACTGCCGCCGTTGAATAAACGATGATCCCGGATTTTACTAGTACGCTCGACACTTGGACATCCGAAAATATAGTTATAGGCGGACTGATAACTCTTCTCTTCGTCCTAAGTGTCGAAACCGTGCTTATTATCGATTCCATCGCCTGAATCGTGCCAAACGTCAGTTTAGTATACTTAGGGTAAGGCTTTGCTTCCTCGAACTGCGTATAAGTATACCTAAGCACAGCAAACCTATAGAGTTAGCTCTCTTTATTATATATATTAGGATTCCGTCATTTAAAGATTCACCGTTCTATCCTGGCTTATCTTCCACAATCTCATCAATATTAGTCTATACGTCAGTGGTAGCTAAAGTATATTTCTGAGTGCGACGTCGAGAAGGCTTCGGCACAGGTGGACTAGAGTAAGGTATAAACTAAGGATAGGGGTTTATTGAGCAAGGCAAACGGAAAGTATTAAAAGAGGCTGCTATAACTACCGGTTTAGAGTATCCGAGTGACGCCGGGAGGGAGAGGATACTTGGAAAATTTAAAATTTAAGGAAACGAAAGTGCTCTATGTAGTCGCAGTCTAACCCTGTTATCTATCTACAACTATCATTCGTCGTGCTAGCAACTATTATTACCACTTATTATGTGCGGAGGTTTCTTAGAGAATGCTATTAATAGTACACGACACCTAACTAATAGGGAACGGCTTATATAAGACTGCGCTCGAAAAGGGGATATCATAAGAGTGCTAGGAAAGAAAGCATCATATTTACAGTCGAGTCCGTGTTCTTATAACCAAAATCCTATAACTAGGATGCATCTATTATATAAAGCCGCCTTTTCCTGTGTTTTAGGATTGAGGGCTATATATTTTTTCTTATAATTCGTCTACTGAGAAGGCAAGCATGTAAGGGGTAAGTCAGCTGGGTGCCAGTGTGCACTCCGCTGTCCTGCGAGCTAGGCCTTGTTCTCTACTCGAAAATTTGCCTGAATTTCACATCGAATCCCTGCTAGATATTAAATTAGTACTACACCCCTCTTCAGCTGAATAAAGAGGCTATATTAGCTAAATCCTAAAGGGGATTAGCGATCGTAGGATAATGTTATAATCTTGGGGCAGATAAGAAGTGGGAATTAGGAGAGGCTAAAGGATTGAGGTTTGCCCGATTACGATGACGCGGCTTCATTCCAGCTAGGTGATTAGCTTTAGCATGCCACCATATCCCGCCTTACACCTAATCTTAGATATTGGCTCCAGCTTCGCCTTATTTATATAACGCTCTAATAGGATCGTGTGACCGTCGAAATATCTAGGTGGACTGATATATTATATAAGCTACTAAGTGGTCACACTATACGCTGTAATTTTTAGCTATTACCTAGTATAGCCTAATAATTAGCTGTAGCGGTGCGGTTATGCTATTAAGTCTAGGTTGAAGATCGTGGTCATTATTAATCGCTTAATCCCGCTGAAACTGCGCCGCACAATACGAGGCGACCAGCTCTAACACTTAGAAGAACCAGGACCAATGACAACTATCAATAGAAGTGACCGCGTGATCTATCTAACCGATATTATATGAGATATCAACCGGTGTAACTCAACCGATAGGACGATAAGAGGAGCCTAGGCGCTGCGAGGACCCACCTTTGCTATTTCGTGCCGTTGCTAACGTAGCAGGTGGTTATAGGATTTGATAGATAGGCTGTTGGTTACCAGTATTTCTAGTAATTGAAAGATGGTGAAGAAGCTGGAGCAGGTGGTTTATAGACCGAATTGTGGTATAGGGAGAGGTTAATAGGCTGTAGTATTATCTGACGCGTTAAGGAGGTATATAGAGACGGCTAGACTACTAATAAAGACACTATAGGTAGGAGTAAGTTTCTTTAATAAACTGAGGCGGATACATATAGCACTAATTGTGGTCAGTATGAGACGTTAGATATAGGGAAGTAAGGGAATTGCAGGCAGTGTAGCACTTGCATGAATGTTAAAGAAGATAGAAAACGCCTCTATCACCTTGCGACTAGCGTAGGATCTAATAAATAAGGCAGCACGGTTATTAGGTGTGTAGGGAGGAGAGAGAAAGTTGGAGCGACAGAGTGGGAAGATGGGCCGCTTTATGGGTGAAGTGAGGGTCGGGGCCGCTAAGGCGAGGGAGGTTTTGGCCGTAAAGGGCCAGCGATTTCCCGATGCGATTTCACCTACTCCGATATTACTCTTGACGAGAATGACTAAGAGCAATACTATATCTATTTAGTTTAAGGTGAAAGCCATCTATGTGCATTCTCTTCCCTAAACTTAGTTATATTATATCCTTGATGTAAACATTCGCGTTATATACCATACTTATCAGTCCAACCTTAAATATAAGCAGTTTCTGAGCGCTTCCAGGCTCAAGCATTATACAAACCTCAATATACACCTTTTGCTAAATAAGATTATACCTCACTTAGGTATTTTCCTGCAGATAACTGCCGAAACTAGATGCGACAGCCTTTATTCCGCGACGCTTGTTACCTCTTCTAGCAGATGCTAATAATAATACTAATAGGTACGCTGAGCTCTTTTGCTTTTCCACGAGAGTAGACGCCTCTAAATTAGGAAGCCGGAAATCTGACCTGATATATTTTCGAATCTCGGACAATGGGAAAGGATTAATTGAACGGTAATTGACTGAACCCACCCACCCTCGGCTAATATTGTCTTGATCCACCCACCTCCTTAATATTAGTCTCTATACACAGATTAGAGACTCGATATACCTTATCAGTCACTAGATCTACCTCCTTTAGTTATTATTATTAGGAAGAAGGCTAGTAGCGCTGTATACCGCTATATAGCGTCTATAGAGATGAGGAGGCGTCAATCGACAGAGGTAGATAGATGCCTAATCCAGTTAGTAAGTACGCCAGTATAGCTAGTTTAGTCAGCAAAAGGAGGAGTTATTATTACCACTATCTGCCCTCCTTTGTCTCCTTCTTGTGTTCCTCGTATTCCTCGTTATCTTCTTCTATATTAATAGCTATTAATACCTCCAGCAATTCTAGCAACTCTATTACTTAGTAAGCTTAGAATCTATTGAGTCGTTGTTGTATCTATCAATAATGCCTGCCTAACCTCTTGAACTCTTCGTCAACCAGCGTTTCAATAGCAAAAAGGATGCTATTAACTATATATACTGCTTTATCGCCTAAGAGCATTAATCGCTACGTTGTGCCAATAATAATAACAGTACTAGGTGGTCCTGCTCCTACCCTAGCGTCAATCTTTCCCTAAAGTGCTAGTTTAGGGTTAGACTATCGCCGCGTAAGGGATACTAGATTATTGGTGTTTATGAGAAGCACACCTGCCCGATTAGCACTTATTAAGGTTGGAGTGGAGCGAATTCGCTTCGTGTATTGGTGCCTAAATACCTTGCTGCCATCGCTGACAATCGTGACATCCAGCCGAAACAGATCACCTCTAGCAAACGTCTTAACCACGGCTATATAATCCCTTAAAAGTAGTCTTATCGAGTTCGTGATCTTATACATTAGATCCTTAAAGGTATAGAAGAAGAAGGCTTCTATAAGATACCCGATCTAATCCACCGATAGGACAAGCGTGTTTATTAAGTGAAGGATAATAGTGCCTATATAAAGCTGTGGATTGACGACGAAGATAAGAAGTTCAAAGGCGTCTTTATATGCCCAGCCGCGTGTGCGAAGGCATGGAAAAACACCCTAAACATCCTCTTCTTTGATGGTATATAGACGAAGTCCCAGTACAGCATGATACTACTAATTACCTCCACTATTAACGGCAATAACAAGAGTCTCCTATTAGTATAGGCGCTGACCTCTAGTGAGAACGAAACGACGTGGGTGTTCTTTCTTAAAGCACTTGCGGATTATATTAATATACCTATCTGAGGCTCTAGTATTGTAAGAGAAGACGGCGGGGCGATCGTCAATCGGAGGCCTTTATCCATCGTCAGCGATCGTTAGAAAGGCCTTTTAAAGGCAGCCAAGAAGTACTATCCTCACGCTCACTATTATTACTATTGCCAGTACCTTTCTGATAATATCTATGTGAAGTTCGGCAATGAGGCTAAGAAACTCTTTTAGGCAGCGGCCTTTTGTTCCAACGCTGGCATGTTTGAGACAACAATAGATAAGATAAAGGTGCTCAATTCCACGTGCTGGGAATACTTAAAAGCTCTACCGGTTAATTACTGGGCCTAGTATGCTTCTCCTCTTGATGTTTACCCACGGTATAACCACTATATATCGAATATTGCTGAGTTAATCAATACAGAATGGCTATCAATAAGGAGACTACCGCCTCTCTGTCTTCTTATTAAAGTATAGGAGTATATAAGGAACAAGTTCTTTGCACGGTTGCACGAGGCCTATAACGTCGCCGGTGATAGAAGCAAGACAAACTACGCTTAGGATGTTGAAGCAATTAAGGATAGCTGTCAACGAAGCTATATAGTATCTCTACTAAGTATATAATTAGTATTAGTACGCAATATTAAGAACCAGAAGACTTACGAGGTTAATCTTTAAAGAAACAAGTGTACTTGCACTCACTTCCAAGATAAAAGGATATCTTGCCGTCACGTAGTTGCCGCTGGTAATTGTCTCAATATTGATAGATATAATAACTCTTCTTACTCTTTAAACAACCTCCGGAGTGCTTATTCTGGTAGCTACTGTTTTATTCCGCAGCAGGACCTTATCGAGTCGTTTAATATACTTCCACTAGTGTATTTAAAGCGGGCTGGCCGCCGAAAGGAGAGAAGAACTCGCTAGGAGTCTCTGTTTACTAAAAAGAAAGCTCGGTACTATAGTATATGTCGTCAAAAAGGTTATAATAAATAGACCTATAGTGGTATTGTTGAGGAGGTAGAGGCCAGCCAGAACCTCAGTACTAAATAGATATAATTACGGCTCAGACGTGCTAAAGCCTAGGACGAAAGGCGTGCTGATAAAGAGCTCGATATTGCGTTTAAGAAGAAGGCCCTTTGCGATACTGGAAGAGACTCAGATGACGAGGATTTTAATAGTACTAACAGCGATAGTGACTGTCTAGAAGATAAAGACTCCGACGGAGAGTATGTTACAAGTAATTCCAACTCACCGCCGCCTTATACACCCTCTTAACGCGCTAGCAATCGACGGTTTATGGCCAACGTGCCGGTGGCAAGGGGTTGTCGAAGCCGCAGCAGCGATCTGGTAATAGGGCTTTACCTTATACGTCACTACCTTTATAGCTAATTAAAAAGCTTCTATTATTAAGCTGTTACTAAAAGGAGTATAGATACCAGCGGGCCGCTAGCGGAACGAGCTAAACAAAGCAGTCACGTGTAGGCTAGTTTTGTAACTCCGCAAAGTCCTCATAGTCTGTTAGAATTAACAACATCTTTAGCATCAATAATACCAGTTAGTTTAGGCCTTCCAAGAGTATATAATCGATCTCTAGGGAGTGTCTTATCTACCTAAGCAAATAGCGATGACTTCAGCGATGAATTTGACGGTTTCTCGCCTAAGACGACTCCAGTTCGACCACCTCGATTTATTATACCTCTACCGATCGCTTCTCCTATTAATATCTATCAATCAGCCGCTTAGACTAGTGAGGAAATTAATAAATAGCTTAAACAAGATGAGAAAGAGTTATAGGAGTGTAGGCAACGTTAGTAACAACGTGCTTAAGAGGCTATCTTTCGGATAAAGGTAGGCGATTAGGCCGACCTTACTAAGTTAAATTGGGGCGAAGAACCAATCTATCTACTGGACTTTACCTATCTATAGTTACTAGAAGAAGTTCTTTAAGGCGCTGCGATCACTAGTAGCGCCTTTAATATAGTCGCTGATGTGATAGAGACCTTAAAATGTCATAAACTACGGTTATAAAACCCCCTTAAAGTACAACAATAACTCGACGCTTTATTCCTCTATAGTATACAGCGATAGAAGCTTCTAAACTATAACCTAAATAAGGATATTACCTTCTTCGAGAAGGAGCAAGAACGCCGCTGCACCAAGATCACTAAACACGGAGGTAATCCTTAGCCAGATAACTGCGAAATTAATAAATATCTTACAGCGGTAAACGCTATAGTATATACTAGAAGAGCTTGTACTAAGGATTAAGAAGATCAGCAGTTAACCGATGAGGGTTAGGACGACCAGCAAGATCAGTAAGATCAGCAAGATACACAAGATAAGAACGATAATATACTACTCCTATTATTCGATCCACACTGTGCTTCTTCTTCTTCTCCTTCTTTAGTGCTTTCGTATCATCAAGAACTCGATATAGACGCACAACCTGGCAAGACCGCTTTATTAGTAGTACCTCTATTAATACCACTAGCGTCATTAATAAGGAAGTTAAAGAGAGGTCAAATAATTAGGGAGAAGAAGTACAAGGCGTATGAGGGCTATACATCACTAATTAAGAAGAGGTAGCGGTATAGAAAGGTATAAGTTTGCAGCATTATATAGCCTTTCTACTAATTAAGAACCTTTTAATTAGATAACTAAGCTTCTTTCTACGCTGTGGCAAATCTCATAACTTTCTTGGCATTATTCTATTACTAAATTAAGTATAAGATTGACGCGATTGGCTAACGCCCACGGCTTGGATTAGTGTTACACCACTACTAAGATCTTTAAGAATAGCTGAAGGGGTGGAATCCGTCGCTAATCAGGTATATTGAGTCTCTAATCTATAGATACAGACTAATATTAATAAGGTAGGTGGATTAAGACAATATTAGGCGGAGGTGGGTGGGTTTAGTCAATTACTAATTGATTGAATGCTCTTACTGGAAAGCGGTCCGGTAGTCACGATCAAGGGCCTTGCTCCTATTCGGGGCTTTGTGACCTTAGCTCTATAATAGCTCTTCATTTAGCTTCTATCCGACCCCGGCTTCTAAATATATAAGAAGTCTGTGGCGGTACTCACTTCATTTAATGAAATTAGTAGGTGTCGTTGACCTTGAATTCCCTGCATCTCGATAGGGTGATAAACTGCTATTCCTTGAACGTTTTCGATATAAGACGATGGCGTTGGTGTTAGACAATGTCCTTAAGTTGGAGCAAGGAGCTGAAATGCTTCTATATAATAGTCCTCTGCTAAAAGTTGTGACCTCGGCTCTATAACTAATATAGCCGTCGACAAGAAGTCAATTAAGGTATCGGAATCCCAATCGTTGAGCATATTAATGATCCTTTTATACCTAGCGCCTTCCTCTATCTCGAGTAGAATCTAGAAGGCTATAAACGTACTGAAAGACGACTACCCTAAGAGACTAGATATTACAGGCATTTCTGTACTTAGAGGATTAGAATATCTTAGGAGCTGTATAGAGCTATATGCCGCATTCTGTCTTTAGATCACGGTAGTTATCGAAGTTCCATTTCGCATCAGCATAATTAACCGCTACTACAAATATGTAACCGGCACTAAATCCCTTATAATAAGCCTAAGGAAATATAATTATCACCTCACAGCTCTTCTAATAGATAAGGTTATAGGAGATCCCCTATTCACCTAGTGTTTTACGTGGAATATACGTTGTCTAGTAGCGTAGGAATTATTCGCAACTATATAGGTAGATAGACCCGTTTATTGCTTTAAGCTTCTGTTTAAGGAGGTGGAGATGCTCTAGGGCCACTATAATCTATATCTTCTCTCCTGTATAAAGGTAGTTAACCGAAATAAGCTAGTAATTCTTAATATATATCGTGAATAGCGCCCTAAATATATCTCCTGACTGGTAGGTATATAGCTAGTAAATCCTAGGTACATATATCCTTGTGTTGTAAAGACAGTCACCATCCAGCGGCGAGATAGGGCATTGGTTTGGCAGGCCGATTTTTGCCCGCAATGCTTTAGTCCGAATATTAATATCTGTACAATATGTGACGGCCTTAAGCCCGTCACTCCTTTTAAGGAGTTGCTTAAATCGCTATATAAGCTCTTAAGCTGAGGATGGTTTGGTTATTAGTGATTCTAATAGCCTGGATTCTAACTGAAGCAGAATATCCACCTCTTTTCTCTCAATTTGAAAAGTGCTATTACCTTAAGGATGGCTTATGAATTTGTGCCCTTGCTGCTTTACAGCGTTGAAATATATTAATACTATACAACCTAGGGCATCTTCTAGTAGTAAGACCTTGCATATCCCGACCTTCTCTGCACTAAGGTCTCGAGCATGTTGCAGCAATTTAGGGAAATCCCGCCACTGTTTAGGGGAAGGGAGAAGCTGAACACCGCCATCCTAAATATCGTAAGTAATAGGTACTGTCAAGTCCTCTCTATATAGTAATGAATCTAGAGGAGGTGTATTAGCGGCGCGAGACGGAAACTATTCCTGGTTTTACGCGAACACTTCACTCTAGTAAGGCTCCTGAATAGTTGATGGCTTATTGAATCTAGACTCGTAAGGAGATTAATTTCGAGTGTCACAATGCGGCCTTGTAAGGGGCGGTGTATCAATAGATACTCGAAGAATCTATCCGGTTGGGACTGAGTTTTGGCTATAAAAGGTTCCGGGCCGAAATGTATATGTCTTAGATATTAGATCGTATAGTATATTACAGTAATATATAGGGGTATTAGAGGAATAGATAGACTCTTAATTTCTAAAGGTATTAGAAGCTGTGATAACAGGCTAAGTGTTCTAACCTTCTTAATCACTACTAGGGGCCGCTGTATATATAGGCTAGGAAACTGGATGACCAAGTGATAGGTTGTCCGCGGGAGTCTGAGCCGTGGAGGAGACAACGGTGCTTTAGGCAAGATAATAAGCCTATATAGAGTCTAGCTCTGTGGATAAAGCCTGTATTTTATCATAAATCAAATTGGATTGGTTTAGTTCGCTATTAAGCAACTGTAAGATTACAGATTGAATATATTTATATAGATCTTTAAAGGCCTATAATATCAGTACTATATATATAGAAAGGAACACCTAAGGCTGCTTATATCTTTTATATTAGAAGCTAGTGATGTGGTGACTATTGCACGGTGATTCTATATATTATAGTTACTTACTGGTCTATATCGGATATAAGGGTGCAATATTGAGGGATCTCTTTCTAGACTGCATTTGAACCTAATATTCCTGCC
>JAGFMK010000281.1:0-41624 GCA_021030975.1 Lichenothelia convexa
CCCTCAGACCCACTGTTCTCCTCCTCCCTCATAACCACCCTTCGCACCACACAGCCCTGCGTCGTCAGTGTCAACGGGCGCAAGAAATTCGTCGCCGAGATCCCTGTGCCGCCTGAGGAGCTCCTCGACGGGAGTGAGGCTGGGCTAAGGGAGTGGGCTGTTGGGGAGGTTCTGAAGACGGAGGAGGGGAGGAGGTTGTTCCGCAATGGGGAGAAGGAGGACGAGGAGGGAAAGGAAGGAAAGGAGGGGAGGGGAGGTGAGAAACGGCGTGCGTATGATGTTGGGGGGGCAGAGAAGATTGTTGTTGCGAGGGGTGGGAGGACGGTGAACTTTGTGTTTAGGCGGACTTGAATCGGGGGGCTTTCCTGTGAAATAAAGAGTGGATTTGTGTAAGAATCTCCGCTCATGTACTTTGTAGCCTTGTAAGAGTTTTGTGCAATACCAGCCGGGATTAGGTCGGTAAGGCTGAGTTGTAAGAAAACTCGAGGATGAAATAATACCTGCGTTGGACAATCAATGGTCTTGAGGACTTCAACGTGAACTGATTCATATCGCAACTCCACATTTTATTCTACAGCTAATAGCACGCATCCCACTAGCGACAGTGCAAAGAAAGCCCAAAACGCCTCTCCCATTCAAATGCCCCTAACCTTCCTATAACTCTCCGGCCTCACCCTCGTCCTAACCCATCTACCCACCGCAACCGGCACAATCGCAATTCCCCCAATCGCCAACACCCTCCACCAAAACGCCACCGTAAGCAGATACCCCAAGTCAAAATACCTCCCCAAAAGCGGGAGCGAGCCAAAGTAAACACCTGCGGTGCCCAGTAAAGAGAGAATCATAACGGGATGCCACGTCGTAATCTCCAGCGCCACCATAGCCAACTCATTGATAACGAGCGCGGTGAAGGAGATAGAAACCATGCGTTTCATGCCGGTGCTCCATTCAGCGGGTTTGGCGGAAGCGTCGGAGGAGGCAGGAGAGGAGCTGTACCACGAGGGACCGGAGAGGATCTGGGAGAGCCCTTGGATGATGGAGCCTTGGTAGATGCTGATGGCTACCCACTCGAAGAAGGTGCGGTAGGAGAGGGAGCGCGAGGTGGATAGTTCGTGGTACAGTTCGGGGTAGAGGTTTGCTAGGTGTTCGTCGACGTCGCGGTCGAGGACGAGGGAGAAGACCGGCGCCATGGTGTAGAGGGTTGCGTAGCCTACTAGGAGCCAGTCCTGTGCGTAACATGTTAACTTGGTGGTAGAAGGCTTGAATAGTTAGATTGGCTGGGCGTGATGCCAGCGTACCTTGTACAGAGCGATCGGCTCAAACTTGCTCGCGATGCTGTACACAGTCTGGCAGACGCTGATGATGAGCCCACGGTGGATGACGAACTGCGCAAGCTTCGCACTCCGCTTATAGCTATTGCGTCCATGCCACAAGAGCAGCTTCGTGAGATAGCAGAATTGCTCGATGGAGAAATCGGCGGCAAGGCTGGCTTGCCGTCCTTCTTTGCCCACGATACCGACTCCCACGTCTGCGGCCTGGATCATGGAAACGTCATTGCCACCGTCTCCGATGCAGCAGACGCGTTTCTTGGTGTATGTCTTAATGAGAGTGGTGATTTCGGCTTTCTGTGTTGGCGAACAGCGGCATGCTATGACTGCAGGTAGAAGTACGGCGGTGGAGATGAATTGCTCACGGTGGTAGGTTAAGAGGAGTGATAAAGTTTCGCCATCGACGAGCAATGCGGACGAAGGCTGCGTGCGAAGGAGTGAGAGCGAGTAAGCGGCGAGGTCTTTACGCTTCACTGTACGAAAATTAGCATTGCAATAAACAGTTAATCATGTGACTCGGCGGACGTACTGTTTGCCATAACATGTATATGCTGGCCGCGGGCCACGAGCTTAGCACTCACAGCAACACAGCGTGCCGTTTCAATTTTGTCACCTGTCAACATCCAAATTTTGACGCCGGCGTTGCGCAGTAATTCCAGGGAGGGTTGGACATCACGCTGCAGCTTGTCTTCCACGCCGGTTATGCCAAGTAATTCCAGATTCTGCTCGAGGTGATTCTTGACCACCTTTGCCATTCCAGCATCACGACCCTGTAAAGCAAGCGAAGCTTGCTGGTACTTCTCTGCAAAATCCGTGTACTGAGCAGAAGATAGCTTCTTACGCCCAATAACAAGCGTTCGCAGGCCCTCTCTTGCCATGTTGCCCGTTTCCTCCTCGAGCCAGTCGTTGGAAGCAACAATAGATGCCATGACAGTGTCCGCGCCCTTTTCGTAGAACCAAATCTCTCCTCTGTCGCTGTCATCGGCTGAAGTGTCATTACTTTGGCGGAATTGCACGATGATGCCCATGCGCTTAGTTTCAGACGTGAACGGAAAAACATTCAAGATGTGAACTTGCACTACGACATCCCCTGACTCGGTGAAGGCTAATGTCATGCTCTTGCGGTCCCGGTGGATAAGTCTCAAGCCAACGTGTTCTGTCCATTCTATTATAGCAATTTCGTCCGGCGACGAAGCTTGATAACTGGTGATCATTTGCCCATCCACCTCTTCAGTTGTAGGGGTAACGTTGTGGCAGAGTGCAAGGGCTAAGACAAGGTCGATTACCCGAGCACTGATGTCACGGCGAGTCCTTGTGGTGGATGCTCCTTTGACGCTATACGCCGATGAGGGAGTGTAAAGAGCAGTGGAATCGAGATTGCTATCGTTAACTGGACCGGTAAATGCCTGTCGGACGTAACTAGTGATCTCGTCCATAGCGTCATTGCCGTAGGATACGGTTCCAATATGTATCTTTCTTAGCAGCATGTCTGCTTCTCATCAGTTGCTGCCACACACAAACTGGGAGGGCCATGCTTACCATTCTGGGTCAGTGTTCCGGTTTTGTCAGTCAAAAGGTATTCAATGCGCCCGAGATCTTCCGGAATTGTGCTGGTTCTGACCAGTGTGCCAGGGATACCCTTATCGTGCTCGATGAACCAAGAGTAAACGGACTTGCCCATGTCAAGGTTGACCCTCAAGCTTATTGGCACAATGGTCGAGAATAGGATCAAAAAGCGCAGTGCTGCTATGTACCACTTTCGACCATCTTTAGCAGAGAAGCCCTCCAAAGCGACCAGAAGGAAGGACAGCGCTAACGTGAGAAAGCAGAGTATTTTCGTGAGGGAGTTAATCTCATATTCTAACAGTCCGGTTTTGGAACGTGACGGTGTAGTAGAAAGGGCCTGCCGAGTCTGCGGACCTGTGTAGATGACAACTGCATACACAGTTGAACCGGATGCCAGGACAGTGTTCGCCCAAGCTGTGTTGTCAATCGTCAGCGGCGCTGACGGCAGCCCTCCTTTTGCTTGATCGCCTGGATTATTCATAGTTGGGTTATCCGCAGGCGATGCGCCGGTGCGAGGTGGATGTGCCTGAAGATTTCCAATTTCAGATGGTCGGGAGAGCTCTACGGTGCCTGTGAATTCATTGACCTTTTTATCAGGCTTGCTCGCGACGATATGGACTTTGATAAGATCCGTGAGTGCCAGACTTTGTGTAAGTGGAGATGGCAATCGAAGTTTCCAGTCAGTTTCGCCATCCAACTGATCTGTCCGAATAAAGGCCTCGCCTTCCACGTCTTTGCTGGATGAGTTCCTAATTTCGGACTCCCTAAGCGCGGTATTGTCAGGACCATCTGTAGGCCCAGGAAATTGCAACGGCTGAGTAGCCGCACCAGGCACATCAACGTAGTCAGTCACGTAAGTCGGCAGAGTATGTTCTGTCAAAGCTTCGATCTCCGCCTTCCCAGTGCCGATCTTTAAAATCACTACGTCTGCGGGCACACGCTGACCCTTTCCCAGTTTCAGAACATCGCCAACTTTAAGCTTTCCTGACTTCTTTGTGATTTCGTCCACATTGGAGCCATTGTGGGAGTCGCTGGAGTACAACTCCTGTTCTTCTTGTTCGACTTGGGATAACCGGCTTCCACTGTTTCTCCTTCTTGGATGCCCGTGCAGTTTCGTCAACGATCTCTTCTTCGTTTTACCATGAACAGCTTTGCTATTGCCTGAAACCTTACCAAAGTCCAAAACCGTGTACTTCTCCGCATTAGCTTCAGCGTCCCTTCGGCGCCGCGTGATGTCGTCGACAGCTTCCTTCCCGATAGTAACTGCCAATACAAACGCCAAAGGCACCACGTACGTGGAGAGGTAGCCGATCCGTAGTGCGGGTATAATTTGTGAGAGAGCAACAAGGAGAAAATAGAGGTTGAAAAAGAATGAGAACTCATTATACAAAGTCCGGGGTATAAAACTCCAAGGTGAGTATTTAGCGTTAGACACTGAATTTGCTGGAAAGCGCGAGGATTGACGTTGGCCAACCGCTATGGTGCGTGTTGAGGCAGGGTCATGACTTGGCTGCTCTATTTCATCCTCCTCTCCCGGAGATGGCGGTTGCGCAAACGACATAAGCCTGGAAAGCCGTCTTCTAGGGCCCGCCCGAGATGTCGTCTCCTCATTGTCTTTCCGTCTTCTTCTACCGTACGCTTTCGACGACGGTAAGTAGCCAGTGTCACCATAGCGACCGCTTATCCCTCGGTCTGGGCTGTTTGCATCCCCTTCTAAAAGACCTTGCACGTCGTCACTTTCGTCAATGTTGGAAACATTGAAGTCTTGATAAGCTTTCCGTCGTCCCGGACGCAGGTTCCTCAATGGTATACTCCCATTCACATGGTCTCCCGCGCTTCCCTTCTGTACTTTTGCCCTTTTAACCTCGGAGTCGGATATTGGGTTGGGATCAAGCTCATCCAGATCGAGGTCGACGTCGGAGTCTGCCTCATTCCTGGCATAGTTCGGCGTGTCAGGCTGTTGATATTGGTGGGACGTAGACATCCGTTGATGTGCATCGCTTTCCACCAACGAGCCTGCGAACGGGGAATGGCAAGTTTTGGGGGAAAATTCGGCGTGTTTGTGTTTGATGTAGATGAGTAGAGTCGTGTGAAAGTATAGAACGAGATGCCGCTTGCTCTAACCCCGTACCTACAGTTTTGCAGTATCGTCAAGCATGTCGACGCCGCAACAGCAGCTGAAGTATCGGGCCTACAAAATGCGGAGGCGGCTCGGGCCGGTGTGGCTGCGCCGTGGTGCGCCTCACCAGCCGGACTGCCCCCTTTAACGCTAGGACAGCATGCAGCACCCGAGATATCCATAACCATCTGCTAGGAAAGCCCTTTGCGTATGTTGTCCTTTTCATAGACTCTTTTCGCATGTATTCAGTTTTCGTCTTCCGGGAGTATTGGGCGTGGCGATAACTGAGTAAGCATTCACCCCTCGGGCTGTTGATCTTCCATCAGGTCCTTCGTTGTTGGCCACGTCTCTGACAGCTTGCAATAGAGTAATCTAGTATATTGATATTTGGATGGATCCATTGGATGACGACCACCTCGAAGATCCGCCTCGTCCTTCCGAACATGCCTCTTGGAACCCCGCATTGCGACCGAACTCCAACACTCACATACCTTCAATAACCGGGCATGGTAGCAACGATGTAGCTCCAGCAACCCAGTATATGCGCATGCCGAGAGATATAAATAAACCCCCCTTCCAAACGTTGGAGGACACCGAACATGGGGAGTGGTTTCCATCTTGGGATAACTCCGCGCCATCGGTCCACGGCGTGGCAGCGGGGGAGAGCCCAGAGAATACGCAGAGGGACAAGCTGAAGGATGTGGCGCAAAATGCCGCCGTTGGCCTTGATGCTTCTCAGGATGTGCAGAGGTTTAGCTTTGACGAGAGGTTGGACCACTCCCACAGCGCTACTAAGCAGCTCGAAACAGCACCAGAGCCGGAATACTTGAGACAGCAGGAGGATACACCTGGCGGTCAACTCGACATTGGCGACAGGGAGCGGGACTTCATGATCGAGTCTGAGCATCAAGCACCGGGGCAGGAGCAACCACCGCATGTGGGTCAAGCACAACCGCAGCCCTTTCTCGTTGACTACGAATCTCAAAGCGCTCATACATTGATGGACGACGTGACACAGGAAGATCCAGCACAGAGTCTTCTTACGGGGTCAGAAGAGCTGGCGGCGGAAGATTTGGACGTCGGGGCGGCAGAGAACTGGGAGAGCATAATTGGAGCTCCAGTAGAAGGTAGCTATTCGAGCGTCACGGATCAGGATATAGTTGAAGAAATTCAGAATGTCGGACGCAGTGAAGAACAGTTTTCCGAAGAATATGAAAAGCACTCCGGGACAGAACAAGGCCCACATGCATCAGATCTTGATGTTGGCCAACAGGGCAACGCTACGGCCGCAGCGCCATTTCCACATTCCGCCACAGGACATTTGGGCGGCTCCGGCTTCACTACTGACACGCAATCCCCGTTTGACAAAGCCCTACAGCAGAGCCTTAATGTGCCTGAAACAGAACCTGAAGATTCTGGGACCTTCACTACGCTGAACAATGATAACCTTGCCAGTCCGACGAATGAGAGCTTTCCAGATACGCCACCACAGATTTCTGCCGATGGCACGATGGCTGGAGGAAAGAACGATGACCTTGATGCACTCTGGTCAGCTGCTCTCGGTGACGAAGACTTTCTCGGCGATACGAACGATGTAGATGCCCCAACCTTCTTTGCGGATGACGGAGATGGCTTCATGGACGACGCGGTGCAGATGTCATCTTCCCAAAACGACTTCAATTTCCCACCAACCGGTACAGAGAATTTCCCACGACAAGGAGCAACAGGATCAAAGGAGGATGCATTAACGAGCTTATCGAGTCAGACAGCCCGGGACCGCTACTCGCCTTTCCCAACAGGCCAGCAAAACCAGGCTCCCGTAAGTCCATATGCTCCTGCTGGCCTGCAATTCATTCAACAGTCGCAAGACACCCGAACATTGACGAACCCATATTTCTCCAACGTCCAACCTGGTCCATATTTGGCGCCCGCACCATCGTTTCAACAACCCAAGCGGCCTACTCTCCCGAGCAAAACCGAAAGCTTTGCCGACAAAGCCAAAGGAGGATATTCATCACCGTACGACCTACCAATGGACATATCAAAGCCTCGAGAACGAAGAAGAGTGGGCACTCAGCCTTTGGCATCTGGAATAGGTCAGAAGCGGCAGTTGTCCCCTCCTCCGCCACCGAGAAGTAGTAGCATGCCTTCTAAAGACATGGCAGGCCCTTTGCCCACTCCCGGAGTTCTACCATCTCCATACATGGCAAGTCGGCCATCTCATCCATACTCCGGTTCCATACGGTCACCCCCGGCTCTGCAGCATGGGACCGGACCTGGCATGGCATCGCCCCCTCGAAGTGTAAAGCAGGGATCTAGCAATTTCTTTGCGGATTTACCTATGGTCAGCAAGCCAAAAACCCCAGCCCTCGGTGGACGGCATACACCACAACCTAATGGTCCAGTGCTTTCTGCGCCACCACCGCCAATTCCTGCGTTACAGAGGCAACCTTCCACCCTAACCCCTCCACATGCGGCCAACCAGCTTCAACAACCTGTGCGGTTAGATCTCTTTCCCGCACAACCCTCCTCCACCGTTCATCCTTTTCCTACTGCCACAACACCTCAGGCCCATCCGCAGTCTACGCAGGCAGCACCCTTACCTACCAGCCGATACTCACCAGCACCCCCCAATTCGTTGCCAGGTGCAGGACCGAGGTATTCGCCTGCTGCTCCTGTTCAACCGGCTGGGTCGATGAGCAGTGGACGTTACGCAGCTACACCTCCAGTCCCCCCACCATCATCGCGTCCTCAATCCTTTGCTCCTCGGACTTCTAGCCCGCTTGCACAGCAATCGAGGCCACGACAACGCAGTTTGCAGGACTCCATAATGGAAGAACCAGGATCCGGTGTAAGTAAAGTCCCCATTGGCAATATCGACGGAGAGACCCCCGACATCGCCATATTACATCCAAACTTAAGGAGCAGCAACGCACAATCAGCAAACCTAAGCACTCCGGCCCCTTCGCGGGCCCCTTTATTATCCGTAGCATCGCCACCCAAGCGTGCCATGTCCAGTTATGCAACTCAGCGACAAGATGAAGCACCTTCGCCTGAGCAAAAGATTGAGCCGCCCAGGAGGCCACAAACTCAATCACCGAGTACGTTGAGGAAAGCCCGTGCTTTGGACATGGCTGTAACAGAGCGACCAGTTACCATGCATGGCCCAACATCCCCTACATCGGAATCGGCACCTCAAGCTTACGCCCAGATGACACCTCATACCTCATCCGCTCCGCAAAGCCTGGACTTCATTCAACCTAACGATGATAGAGCGGCTGATCCGTTGCAAAGATGGAAAGGCCAGCCTATCCTCAGGTGGGGCGTAGGAGGAACGGTGCTCTCTACCTTTCCGAAGTATATACCGCGGTATGCTATGGGGCAAACCAGGCCAATGATCAAATGTAGTCCTGGCGAAATTCGGATACGAAGCGTCCGGGAAGTTTTCTCACTTGAGGAGCGCTACGCACAGTTCCCAGGTCCACTGCGGTCGAAAAGCAAGAAGAAGGATGTGATTGCATGGATGACTCAGAGGATTGAAGAGTTTGAAATGTCAGTCGAGAGTGCACCCATGGAGCAGCAATCCCAGGCTCAGGAGAAATGCCTTCTTTGGAAGGTTATGCGTCTTTTCATAGAGCACGATGGCCTTCTGGAGGGAAACTCGTCCGTGGAGGAGGCTGTCCGCCAGTTGCTCGGTCCGGGAGCCGCGAATTCCTTCCATATCTCGGCACCCACCACCAATGGGCTTGGGCTGAGCGGTATACAAGCTTCGCCATCAAAACTCCAATCGGAACCCGTAGACTCTCGGGCCCTAGACGAGTTGCGCAAACTGTTATTGCTTGGTAATCGAGAGCAGGCCGTTTGGCATGCGGCGGACAACCGTCTTTGGGCACATGCTATGCTCATCTCATCGACCTTGGGTTCGGACACTTGGAAGAAGCTTGTCCACGAATTCGTGCGGCAGGAGGTAAAGAAATTGGGGAACAACAGTCAGCCCTTGGCAGCCCTTTACGAGATCTTTGCTGGTAACGGAGAAGAGAGTATTGACCATCTCGTACCCCCTTCAGCTCGCGCAGGTCATTTAATGGTTAGCGCCGCTGGGAGCCTGGATGCGTCTGGGAATGCTTTAGCTGGACTTGACCGGTGGCGTGAGACACTAGGTTTGATTGTAAGCAATCGAAGTGCGGGCGACGCGCAGGCTCTTACTGCTATGGGCAAGCTATTGGCAAGTTATCACAGGACCGAGGCAGCGCATGTGTGCTTTCTCTTTGCTCGTGGCTCAGCACATTTCGGAGGTGTCGATGATCCTCAGTCCAACTTCACACTCATTGGCGCAGATCCGCTCAACCTAGCATCGAACGTTGCTATAGACATGGATGCCGTATTCCTGAGCGAAGTGTACGAGTTTGGCCTGTTCTTGTCAACTTCGACAACTGTCCTGCCTCACCTCCAAGCGTACAAGCTTCAGCACGCAATCACGTTGGCTGAATGCGGGTACCGCAACGAGGCTCAACAGTACTGCGAAGCCATCTCTGCCGCAATGAAATCTACGACAAAACTTTCTCCATACTACAATACGAGC
This sequence comes from Lichenothelia convexa, assembly GCA_021030975.1. Classification (NCBI taxonomy): domain Eukaryota; kingdom Fungi; phylum Ascomycota; class Dothideomycetes; order Lichenotheliales; family Lichenotheliaceae; genus Lichenothelia; species Lichenothelia convexa. Next base: position 9,596 of record JAGFMK010000281.1, read on the forward strand.
CTGGTTGGTGCCTTGGATGACCTTACGAGACGTTTATCCCAGTCACCAAAAGAGTCTTCCTCTTCATGGTTTTCCAGACCCTCCGCGGGAAAAGTCTCAGGTATTCTAGGAGCACGCTTCAATAAATTCATAGCAGGAGATGAAAGCGATAGTGATTCAGTTTCGTCAGCCAAAGGCGGTGAGGATGCTGCTGGGCCCTTTGCACGCATAGCAAGTGGCACTCCAATGATCAGCCGTTCGGCTTCTGCCACGGATCTCTATACTTCTGCTTCTCAACCCTCTTTGGGGCCTGCTGCGTCCATCAATTCTCGCTATGCGCCTTCCAACAGTTACGCACCTCAAGCTGGACAGCAACAGCAGCCGGTCCATCAGACGATGCCTCTGAGATCGCGCTATGAACCCCAAAGAATATCATCATCTCAATTGACTCGGCCATCGCTCGAATCCATACGCAGCGTCCCTGTTGTGAGCAGAGTTTCGGATTCATTCCATGGAGTTCGTAGTGCGCAACGTCAATTTAGCAGTTACGAGCCAAGCTCTCGGCCGAGTTCCATGCAATCGTCTATCCCTGAAGAGCCTCAACCACACGCGCCTTTTAGGCGCTACTCGCCGCAGACAAGCGCTCAACATCGGAATGTTTCAGCATCTGCAATGCCAGATCCAAATCATCGACGGGCTAGCGAATCTTCGGCGGTACAAATGAATGCAGAAGCTCCCGTGTCGATCTTAGAAGAAGAGGATGCTGTAAGCGGTGATTACTTTGCACAGCGCAATGAGCCTTATGAGAGCATTCCGAGCGAGGAATTTGTTTCGCGGTCGGAAGAAGAGATGGATTCGTTTGACCAACCTCAGCAAGATGAACCATCTGCGCCAAGTTACGAGTCTCCTACATATAACTACGAGGCCCCGGCTTCAAGGTACGCACCTGCCACCGATGATGGATATCAACCACCGCAGAGCGGCTATGGACCACCTGCTTCCGACAGTGGTTACCAACCGTTACAGAGTGGTTACGAGCCACCTTCCTACCAACCGTACGAGCCAGAAACGCCAGTCGATGAGGACGAGTCACCTACACAAGAAAAGAAGAAAAAGAAGTCTTACCTGGATGACGATGAAGATGATGAAGTCGCGAAGAAGGCGGCTGAGCTTAAGAAAAAGGACAAAGCGGCGAAAGACAAAGCGGCTGATGAAGCTTTCAGAAAGGCCGCCGAGGCTGATGGTAAGCCAATCACTAGTCTCCATTTACTATTTCGGCTTGAAGGAAGTAACTGCTGCTGACTTGCTACTAGCTGCTCGCGACAAACCCGGCGCAGACAAAAAGGGCTGGTTCGGCGGATGGTTCGGCGGGAAGAAAGATCCTAACGCTGCTCCCGGCCCCATCAAAGCCAAGCTCGGAGAGGAAAGCTCCTTCTACTTCGACCCAGAGCTGAACAAGTGGGTGAACAAGAAAGGTGGTCCTACTCAAGATACCCCGGCAGCTACACCACCGCCGCCGAAAATGGGGCCACCGAGATCAGCGTCGAGCAGTGTACCCCCGTCGCGACCGTCAACGGAGACGCCTTTGGGCCCACCTTCTGGACCGCCGTCGCGTATGGCTACACCTGCTGCGAGCTCACCTGGCGCAGCTTTGGGCGAAGCGGCAGCGAGAACGAGCTCAGCACCACCGGCCGCCGGTGCGACACCGTCATCTGGTCTTGCACCGCCATCTGGGCTACCGTCGAGGCCGGCGACCAGTATGAGCAATGCGAGCGATATCGACGATCTGCTTGGTGCTGCGCAGCCAAGGAAAGGTGGGACGATGAAGAAGGGGAAGAAGGGGAATAGGTATGTTGATGTTATGGCGAAGTAGCCGCGATTTCAGTGAGCTGGAATTTGGCGGACGGATTTGGGAGTATCATAATTGCTGTTTTAAAGAGTATTTGGGGGCGCTCTTGTTTCTTGTAGATTAGTGTAGTGAACTATCGGGCATGGCTGGGGCGCTGAATGCTGCACAACACGTACGGCGCGACTATGGACGGCAATATGGGGCTTCATTGTTATTTGTATATTTACTTTTAGTGAGAAGTCACATGTCCACAATCTAAGTGGTTGAGCGAGCATGTATGGGTTTTTTCTGCCGGGCTTAACTCAATGGTTTGAATGTATCACCATGACGGGCTTGTCGGTATCCGAGGATTTGTTGTGAATCCACTACTAGGAAACCGAAAGTGGAGATGCTTCTTTCTGGCGTTCGTACGGGGATATTGCTCTACAGCCAAATGGCCTACTGTGAGCTGATAAATCGGTGCTCGAATGCGTCACGCATTTTCCCTTTCGCTACGCTTGCTTGCCTTGGCGGTAGGATAATGAAGGATGGGAAGAGAGGTATATAACGCGAAGAAAAGACAACACTGTCACGTACGGCCATGGGTGGGGCTGGAAAATTAGGCATCCCCGTCCGCTTCTGCCATGCATAAGCAGTCAAACCGGTTGAGTAGGTAGTAGTGCGGTGGGTGACCACGCGCGAACTCCAACTGCGGTACGTTTTTGCATTATCTTCTTTTTCGAGTATACTTAATACTCTCTTAACTGCTTAAGAAAGTCGATACGATGGTTGATGAGCTGAAGATAATATTGCTATGGATTTGGATAACGCGCCGGGACTAGTGCGTTGTAGTGAGTTGATTGTAATGCTACTTATGTGATCCCACGCCTACACAGCAATCGTCGTAATCGCCCCGGGTGGCTGTGGGGCTACTGATGGACAGGGTGCGGTCCCGCTTCTACAAAGGATGAACTTGCCTACACCAGTAGTTCCGCATTCGGAGTTGAGACAAGTGCCAACTTGTTGTGCTCCTCTACCTAACGCTGATTATCACTCGGACACTTCTGTGGCAGGCCCCTCTGCATACCACCCTCAGCCACAGCCTCAGCGCGCCTCTTCACTTTCTCCCGCTGCTTCTTCTTCTTTTCCCTATTCTTCCGCGTCTTCTTCTCCCTTTCCGCTTCGAACTTCTTCAGCTCCAACTCTGATGCCCGTTGCTGCTTCTCCCGCTGCTGAGCTAGTTTCTTGCGGATGGCTATGCGCCGCTTCTTCCCCGCTCGTTTGCGCTTCCCCGGCTCGTGTTGCTCGAGCCTCAGATCTATATCGTGACTTGCTTCTTTAGCGTCTCTGATCCGCCCGTAGAGTGTGATGAAGCGCACGCGCCAGGGCAGTGCACAACCTGGCCATAATGTGTGGCCGTAGGACCGGGCTGTGATGTCAGAGCCGGTGACGGCTACTGTTTGGAGGGCTGCGAGTTGTGAGGGAGCGGGAGGGGAGGAGAAGTAGTATTCTCGCGGTCTGTATGGATTGAGGAAGCTTGGTTCGCGTGTAGTGATGGGGGAGAGGCTGCGTAGGCGGATTTTGTGGGGCTTGGTTGTGGAGGGGCGGAAGAGGTTGAACTCGAGGGCGGAATCGTCGTCGATGGGTTCTTCGGGTTCTCCGGGCTCTATACCGGCAACTTCTGGGAGCAGAATCGTCGATATACCAGCTTCATCTAAGATAATTGGCTCATCTTGGGAGTGCTGCTGGAGCTTGCTGCGGAGGAGGTCATCGAGGGCGGGATCTGGCGACGATGGAAGTGGAGAGGAGGGAGAATGGAGCTCTTCTCGACGGACTCTGCATTCACGAGTTAGTCCACTGCGGCAGAAGATATATCTCGTACACTACTAGCGGAAGCCGTACCTTTTGGCCTGAGGGACGTCAAACATTTACTTCCTGTCTCTCGTGTTGACCGGTGGTGGGCGGAAGATTTGCAAGCAGCAGTGGCGTTGACGTCACGTCGGATGTTCATGGCTCCGATACTCACTCAAAGCCCCATATGCCCAACTTCTACTCTTTCATTGCTTATTGCTCCTCTAATCGACTGTCAACCATTCACTGCCTGCCACATGATCGAATTGTACCCGCAACCTAGCTGCTATATCTGCCCCCACATACAACTCCATGCGCCACTTCCGGTCTTTACCTCGATGATTTAAGCGCATCATGACTAAAATGGAGGACGAACCAACTCCAATCCCACCACCACCGCCGATTCCAGTAGATCACCACGCTCGCTCAGTGCGCCCAGGTGTCAGCTTCAACCTCGATGATACAGAAAGCAATCCAGAAAGCAGTTACTCCCTTCCCTCGCCGTCAATCGGTCGGCGCGGCTCGCACGGCTCACAATCTCCCCACATTAGCCGTCACGATAGACGCAGAAGCAGAGAGGACCGAAGACGAAGCCGCGATGAGAGGAGGGCGTCGGAATTGCCTGGACAATACCATGATAGCCGGGCGAGCACCCTGAATGAGTATAGGCGCAGGGGGACTACGCTGAGGGAATACTATGCGAGGAATCCGGAATTGCTCCCACAGCTGCCGTACACTTTACGGCACGGACGGAGGAGGTTTAGAGTCATTGCACTTGGATCATTTATGGTTCTGGATGCTTGTATCGTACCCATCCTACTCTACTACGCTATGACCTATGGAGGGGATGTCCAAGGGTGGATCAGTAAGCCCGCCTCTGCCCAATCCCAATCTCTCGTCATGATCCCAGTCAGTTGCTGACACCTCCGACCAGTCTTCGCAGTCGTAGCTACAATCTGGGGCGGTCCAACATATCTCGAATTCGCAGTCCGCTCCCTCAGACTCATCAAGAAGGAGAAGTTCTACCGCCCACTCGACTCGAGTTCGCGCTGGTGTTGCGACTTCATCCATTACCAAAGCATCATCGCCATTGCAGCTGTTACTGCCCTCCTATCCGCGGGTTCCGCGCCGCACCATCCATGGATACGGGTCCTCTCAATGCCAGGCCCTGCCATCCTCTTCTCATTTGGCATTCCGATGGCCATCCAGACGTTGTACACTTGGAGGAAGTGGCCTGCGCCATTCAGGGTGAGCTCGACGCCAAAGGGAGGGCAGGTGAGGCCGGCGGTGTACACGTTCGTGGAAGATGTGGTGGCCGTGAATGGGGGTGCGGGAAGGCCGTGGAGAGAGGCGTTGGATGCGCGGTATAATGCTAGTAGGAGTTTCCGGATCTTGATGGTTGAGCTCAGTTGGTTCTGGTGTATTCCGGCATTGATTGTGGCCACTGCCACGACTGTGGTTGTCTGTGTGCATGCTGTGCCGAAGTCGGTTGCTTATGGTATTGGTAAGTCGATTGACACACCTACGTAGTGTGATGAAATCCCTAGCTAATCGGAACTACAGGTTGGGCTGTACCGTTCATTTGGGCGGGCATATGGACAGCAATCACGGTTCCTTGGGTGCAGAAAGCATTGAATAAAGAAGAAGCAGAGTGGGAGCGAACGCATTCGGGGTTGGAGTCTGATAAGACGTTGCCGTCTCCACCTGAGGTTTGAGTTCTGTGACTTGGCATGGTCGTTTACTGGTGCGTATGGCGTTCATAAGTCGTGAAACCATTCCGACAAAGCATTTCCATTACTATTCATAGCATTTTTGGCGTACAACTACCGACTTGTCATAGAGTTACTCCTTTTGGAATCCTACACTCAGTGACACTGTGTGCAGTTCTCCTTACTCGAATCAGACCATCTAAAATCGTCCCAAGAGTGATTCCAGGCTGGGTCACTCCTTGCTGTCACAATGCATCCGCAAATGCATACACGATTCAGGGGATGAGTGAATTAAATGCTCACAGTGGGGTATCTACAACGAAAATCCGGTTCGACCTTCCCGGTTACAGGTCAATACTAGGATATACCATCCAACCTCCTGGATAACCTTACCCAGATGGAACTCTTTTCGTGAGCATCGTCCAAATGCTCGTATGCAGTCCAGAGAAGCTTCGATTATGTGATGCGGGGAAGGGCGGGGTACCCCGCAATAGCCCATAACGTCGTCCTGCATGTCACCGTCGTACCTGATCTGCGCGGGATACACAGGTCGACACCGTTGACGCTATGACATCTCTAGACAAGATCAACCATTCGGAACGACCTACAGCGAAAGCCGTTTCCCGGGGGGGATATGCAGAATGGCGTCGATGAACGTCAGATGCAGCTTGCGCTGCGGTATATATTTCACAGCCCCTCTTCGACACCGCAAAAGCCCCAACTTGACGTCCTGGCTGCAAGAGAATACTGCTCTCGCCCACCATGTTGCTCAGGCTCTGGAGCGCGCTGGTTGCGTGTATACTCATCGCTCAATCATCCGCCCTGACCATCGCTGGACGACCAAATCAACTCATCAAGCCCTACAAAAGAGAACTTCTCCAAGACTTAGTAACATGGGATGAACACTCCCTCTTCGTCCGCGGCGAGCGGATCATGTTCTTCAGCGGCGAGTTCCACCCGTTCAGGCTTCCAGTCCCCAGCCTCTGGCTCGACGTCTTCCAAAAGATCAAAGCCCTGGGCTACAACGGCGTCTCCTTTTACGTCGACTGGGCGCTCCTAGAAGGCCAACCTGGGGACTTCACTGCAGAAGGAGTCTTCTCGTTCGATCCGTTCTTCGCGGCGGCTAGCGAGGCTGGGATCTATCTACTGGCGCGTCCGGGCCCGTACATCAATGCTGAAGTCTCTGGAGGCGGCTTCCCGGGATGGCTGCAGAGGATACCTGGGTACCTTCGGACTTCAAACGCCAGTTATATCGAGGCCACTCAGCTCTATGTTCACTCCATTGGTGAGATTATCGCCAGAGCTCAGATTACGAATGGCGGTCCGGTCATCCTTTTCCAGCCGGAGAATGAGTATACCTATGCTACTCGGGGGTTCTCCATTGATCCCGCTTACTTCGCCTATGTGGAAAAGCAATACAGGAATGCGTCTATTGTTGTGCCTTTCATTAGCAATGATGCGGGTCCATTGGGGTATTTTGCGCCTAATGTTGGTATAAATACGACGGTAGATATATACGGACACGATGCTTATCCTCTTGGCTTTGATTGTGCGAATCCGTATGTCTGGCCTAATGGGAGGCTTCCGACGAACTTCCGAACGTTGCATGAGCAGCAATCTCCATCAACACCCTACTCCATTGTCGAGTTCCAGGGCGGAAGCTTTGACCCCTGGGGTGGTCCTGGATTCGACCGTTGCGCCATCCTCCTCAACGAGCAGTTCGAAAGGGTATTCTACAAGAATGACTACAGCTTTGATGTTACCATATTTAACATATACATGACCTACGGTGGCACCAACTGGGGTAACCTCGGCCACCCTGGAGGGTATACCTCATATGACTACGGTGCTGTTATTCGCGAGAACCGAGCTGTGGATCGAGAAAAGTACAGTGAGGCCAAGCTTGAAGCGACTTTCTTGCAGAGCTCACCGGCATACCTCACTGCTACGCCGCAAAACCAGACCAACAGCTCCTATACGAACAATGCTGCTATTACTGTCACACCATTATTATACAATTCGACGTTTAATTACCGTACCAACTTCTACGTGGTCCGGCATACGATGTACAACAGCAATGACTCGACTGCCTACACATTGACGGTCCCGACAAGTGCTGGTACCGTTACGATCCCTCAGCTTGGAGGCACCCTTACCCTCAATGGTCGAGACTCCAAGATCCATGTTACGGACTATCAGGTCGGCAGCTTCAACGTGCTGTACTCTTCAGCGGAAATTTTCAGCTGGGGTGCGTATCCGTCCAAGACTGTCTTGATTGTCTATGGAGGTCCGGGCGAGCAGCATGAAATGGCAATCTCCGGCCAGGGCTACGGGGGCTATGCGGCGGATCAGGCGGCAATTGTGGAAGGTTCTGGAGTGACCATCTCTGCACGGAATGGGTCCACTGTTCTAAACTGGCAGACGAGTCCCCAACGAAGAGTGGTCCAGCAGGGAGGCCTCTATGTGTACCTCCTGGACCGCAATTCCGCGTACGATTACTGGGTTCTTGACCTTGCGGGCTCCGGAGTTAACGGCAACTATACCGCTGGTGTACCTTCTTCGGCGAGAGTAATTGTCAAAGCAGGATATCTTATGCGGACAGCTACCGTCTCTGGCCAGACGCTCTCGCTTACGGGAGATGTTAACGCAACGACCGACTTGGAAGTTATCGGTGGAGGACCTGCATATGATAATTACGCGTTGCTTTTCAACGGCCAGAACTTAGCGACGACTCAAAACTCGCGGACGCAGACAGTCTCAGCGACCATTGATTACAACGGACCATGTTTAACACTTCCCATCCTGGAAAATCTGACATGGAAGTTCATCGACAGTCTACCCGAGATCCAACCCACCTACGACGACAGCGCATGGACTGTCGCCAACCTTACGTATACCAACAATACAGTTCGCCGCCTCTCCACTCCAACTAGTCTATACGCGAGCGACTACGGCTACCACACCGGCAGCCTCCTCTACCGCGGCCACTTCACCGCCCAAGGCAACGAAACCTCCCTGTACCTGCTCTGCCAAGGCGGCTCAGCATTCGGCTGCTCCGCCTGGCTCAACAGCACCTTTGTCGGATCGTGGCCCGGCGCGGATTACGCCTGGTACCGCAACCAGACCTTTGCGCTGCCTGCACTGACGGCTGGCGCGCAGTACGTGCTTACCGTGCTGGTCGATAATATGGGCCTGGATGAGGACTTTACGGTTGGAACTGACCAGATGAAGAATCCGCGAGGCCTGGTGGATTATGGTATTGCTGGGAGGGCGCAGAGCGATGTGACGTGGAAACTGACGGGGAACCTTGGTGGCGAGAATTATCGGGATCGTGTGAGGGGGCCGTTGAATGAGGGCGGCTTGTGGGCGGAGAGGCAGGGGTATCATTTGCCTGCGCCGCCGAACTCTGTAAGTACTTTCTTTACGAAAGCGCACGGAGAAGGGGAGATGCTGATGGCTAGACAGAACTGGGAAACGCGAAGCCCAGCGCAGGGTATCACAGCAGCGGGTGTCGGTTTCTTCACCACGAGCTTCGACCTTGATTTGCCAACCGGCTACGACATCCCTCTAGCTTTCCTGTTCAACAACGGCACGAACAGCGGTATCGATCCCAACGGGCTGTATGCCGCGTACCGGGTCCAGCTCTACGTCAATGGTTACCAGTTCGGGAAATACGGTAAGCCCAACCAAGTTATACTTATAACCCCAAAGTGAAAACACTAGAACTAACGATCCATACAGTACACAATATCGGACCGCAAGACGTCTTCCCAGTTCCAGAGGGTATTTTTAATTATCATGGCACGAACTATGTTGCGATGTCGTTGTGGTCGCTTGAGGCGGGCGGGGCGAATCTGAGCAATGTGAGTCTTGAGGTTTCGGGGCCGATTGTGCAGTGGGGATATGGGAATGTGGGGTTGAGCCCTATGCCGGGTTGGCAGCAGAGGCAGGGCGCTTACTGATGTGTGTAAATGAAGGAAGGGAAGGTGGGTGCTGACTAGAAATGAGTGACGGATGGCCTCTGCAAAAAGTACATATATGTTTCATGTCCGGAATGAGGTTGATGAAAAGACAGGTATATAGTACATAATAGTATCGACTGGAATTCGGACAGGATTAGTGACGACAGTGTTGTTCATTATGCAGTAACTCTCTTAAACCCTGTCACACCATTGACATTCTAGGTATTGCTCATGCAAAACTTGATTTAAACAAAGGCTAATAATGGAGCTGCACCTTGAAGCTGCCGCAACTGTTCAAACTGATAAAATGTGTATATAATATTATTTGAACTTGCAAGTAGACATGCGATATTTACTAAGCTAACGGTGAAAGTCATCCTTCATTATTCATCCATCATCCAGTATTCATAAGACGTCGCCGAAATGCTCTGATCAGGGGCTTTTTATTGGCTCACGTGACCTTTTTGGGAATGAGACCACGTCCGAGGCTCACCTGCAGTCTTCATACTTAACGTTAGCGCAGTCGTCAATGCGAAGAGTGTTCCGTGTCCAAGCACTGAAGATCTCACTGAGCGATACCCTTTCAGCTTTAAGACTGCGTTTGCCGTCCTCGGCAGTCCATCGTCGCGGACATGTCTCCCTCCACGCGCAGGCTGCACGGCAACCTATCACCACACGGCGGAAATGGCTGAAGGCCATTGAGTTGTCTGGCGGAAGCCACTCACTCAAGCACAGTACGATTTCCGCTTCGAGCACTGACACGACAATCTATGCTCTGTCTACCGCGCCGGGTCGTGCTGCAATCGCGGTGATACGAATTTCGGGTCCTGCATGTACACAGGTCTGGTTCCATGTCTCCATGGGCCTGAGTCTCTCCAGTCACTGATACCAGGTGCTTAGATCTACCATCTCCTATGCCCAGAGTCAAGCCTCCCACAGCCTCGATATGCAGCTTTACGCACCCTCCATGAGCCTTACAAACCTCCCTCCCGCGACACGATACTCGACACTGCCCTGGTCATCTACTTCCCGGCACCCAATACGGTCACAGGAGAAGACCTCCTTGAGTTACACATCCACGGCGGTCCCGCAATCGTAAAAGCTGTACTCGCAGCTATACCCCAATGCCATCCGCTCACCAAGCAACATTCCGCCGCTCTTCCCCCCTCACGCATCCGCTACGCCGAGCCCGGCGAATTCACCCGCCGCGCCTTCGACAACGGCCGCTTGGACCTGACGCAGATAGAAGCCCTCAGCGACGCACTGAGCGCAAGCACAGAGCAGCAGCGCCGCCTCAGCGTCCGCGGAACGACCAGCAACCTGGCCCAGCGCTACGAAAGATGGCGACAGCAGCTTCTCTACGCAAGAGGCGAGCTAGAAGCATTGATCGACTTCTCGGAAGACCAGCACTTTGACGAATCACCTGCGGTGCTGGCGGCGTCCGTGGCCCGGCAGGTGGCGGCGCTGAAGACGCAGATGGAGAATAGTGTGAAGAATGCTGTGAGGGGGGAACTGCTCAGGAATGGGATTGAGGTCGCGTTGCTTGGGGTCCCGAATGCCGGGAAGAGTAGTTTGCTCAATAAAATTGTGGGGCGGGAGGCGGCGATTGTGAGTCGCGAGGAGGGGACGACGAGGGATGTTGTGGAGGTGGGAGTTGATATTGGGGGGTTTTATGTTAGGCTGGGAGATATGGCTGGGTTGAGGAAGAGTCAGAGTGAGCAAGAAGAGGGTGGAGTTACCATGGATGTGGCGAAGGATAGTGTTGGTGAGGTGGAGAGGGAAGGCATCAAAAGAGCAAAGGCGCGAGCGTTGCAGTCAGACGTTGTAATTGTCATCTTATCGGTTGACGACTCTACTCAAGGTCGGGAAGCTGAACTTCGTCTCGATACGGAGGTTATCGCCACAGCTGCACGCTGTGCGGAGACCGGCAAGAGCGTGGTTGTTGTAGTCAATAAAATCGACAAGATCAAGGGGCAAGAGCGCAAGGCAGTTGCGGATGCCTGGAGCGCCGCCATAAGAAAAGAGCTGCCTAGTTTGATCGAGGACGAAATATTCTACATTTCTTGCCTAGAGGCCGAAGACAAACCAAATCCTCAACATTCAAAGGCTACGCAACACGTTGGTTTCCAACACCTTCAGACGTCGCAAGAGGCACAGTCAAAGCAGAAAGACCCCGGCAATATCCAATCCTTCCTGAACGGCCTAGTCAACGTCTTCCAAGAGATGACGTCCGCTGCCAAGCCAGAAGGAGAAGACGTAACGCCTGACGCGTCAATGTGGGAGGAGTCGCTTGGCGCAACGGAACGTCAGCGCTTACTGTTGGAGGAGTGTGCAGGGCATTTGGATACGTTCTTGGGTCACGTGACTACGGCTTTTGTGCAGAGCGATTCCGCCGAAGATGGCATTGGAGAAGAGAGCATTGGTGAAGATGACATTGATATCGTAGTGGCTGCCGAGAGTCTTAGAGCTGGTGCGGACTGTCTGGCGAAGATCACGGGGAGGGGAGAAGCGGGGGATGTGGAAGAGGTGTTGGGGGTTGTGTTTGAAAAGTAAGTCTAAATTGCTATCTATTTGTGGTACTCGCTACGGGATGATGCTGATGAATGCAAAAGGTTCTGCGTCGGGAAATGAAATAGACTGAAGGAAAACTAGACAAAACTCGGATGCGGGAGGCGCCGTCGAGCACGATGGTATAGCCTGTAATCGGAAAACATCCCTCGAAAGGGAGGGCTCCCGGATAGGTGCATTGGTGTCGCGTAGGCAATCGCTCATACCACCCCAACCACTGGCGTCCCTCCTCCTCCACCTCCGGCGACACCTCCACGTCCCCACGCGTCTGGCGTCGTAATTTTGATGTCTTCGTCCGGAATCGGTTTGGCCAAATGGGCTATCCTCGCCTCAATTGTAACCGCCTCGACCGCCGAGCATGGCTCTCAAGGTGCGGTGCAAAGACCGAACTGCGCGACGTAGGAAATGCTTCACTTTTCGACTCTTCTGACGCTGTTTTGTTGTGTTTGCTAGTGCTTGAGGAAGAGTTTGATTTGCTGAGGGGCGAGAGGGTTGTGTCTCCTCCAGGACGCAAGAGTGCCTTAAGACTAAGCAGCGACTCTTGGTAGGGAATCGTTGTTCTTGAAGGTCAATGCCGCTGTCCTGAAGAGGCAATCTACCGTGACTACTTTGCTGAGAGGGTGTGGACGAATTTTGCTTGGAATAGAAGAGTTCAAAGGTGGTATGGGTTGTTGATAGAATTGAGCAATGAGGTTGAATGTGTAGAAGAGGTGGACGTTATGAGGTGATTCTAAGCTGAAGAAGAATTGAGTTTGAATTGTTGTTGCGTGGAAGATTGATTGTATATCTTGGAATGATGATGATGAGTCAAGATTTCAATGGCCCGACCGGGCATTAATATACATTTTCTCTTGCTTCTTGACCTTCAGGCCTCCACCAGTCAATCGCCACCTACTCACCTAACGACCACAATAACCACTGCTCCCCTTCGCTCAACAACGCTAACGCCACCAACATGTTCCCATCGTCTGCGCCGCGAAATCTGTGTTTAGAAACAAAGATCTAAACCCGTAGAGGCACTGCCTAGGGGTACCTTATGTGGCAGTCAATTCGTTATGAGTTAAAGGTACTCTCCCTGTCTGGCATGCGCAGGCAGCCACTCAGAGCCTCAACGTGGCTGCCTTGCGCAGTTCTGGAACGGATTAGTATTAGGGCTGATACGATTGGTCGAAGGTGCAAGGAGACGCAGGAAGAAAGTTCCGAGGGATTCCAAAGGGTGAGTCTTATGTGTAAGGAACAGCGTGTGAGTAAATTCCGGTGTTGGCTGTTTTAATGGGGAGTTTGTTGCGAGAAGGGGAAGGAAGATGTTGTGCATTGCGCATTTGGTGGCGCGGGAAGGGCCGTTGAGCCGCCGGGGCTTTTTTGGCCATGGGGATCGGAGGAGTGAGAGAGATGACAATAATGAATCACGAGAATAGATATATTGTAGGAGGCGCAAGCGAATGGCACTAGGCTTGTTGAATGATCTGCTACTGCGATTGGTGAGTTGTGCTGAGAGTCATACTGTGAGCTGAGCCCGTATACCAGCTTTCTTGCGCATTATTGCTAAGTTGGACGACTTAATACACCGAACGAAGGAACGCGGGATTCTGTGCCGGAAGGAGCCCGGATGATCCGCAGCAGATCAGGGCGAAGGAGTTAGTCGACTATAAGAGACTGAAATAAGCAATGCTGCGCCGTGTGTTTCAGGATGGATTTGGAAGAGAGGATGTTGGATGACAGATACGCGATGGCACTGCGGATGAGGCTGAAGTGAAGGGTTCTGAGGCTGAAAGCCACAAGGGTGGTTAGGGCGGGTGTATGTTTCGCCGGAGTTCCGGACATGTCAAAATTTCCAGCTTCCTCACTCGCGAATATTGGACGTTTGTTCGCCACATAGAACTGCATCTACACAGTCTGAGGGCAGTCGATAGCTTCTCAAGCATCACCTCATACTTGTGTCTTCTGCCTGCACTGAGAGCTACTCATGAGCAGCTAGCAGTATCGTCGAACCCCGCAGCAGTGCGATCAATTCTCTTTCCTCCTGCTCCGCAACTTTCTCCCTTCTTCCACCGACAGCAATGGCGTCGGATGAGATCGTCTGGGATTATATAAATCAGGCCTTCTGCAGGTACTATGTCGTCTGGCGAAGTAGTTTGACACTTGCTAAGAGATTCTGCAGTTATAAGCTCAAAACGACCAAGAACCTAAACTTCTGCCGCAACGAGTACAACGTCACCGGCCTCTGCAACCGCCAGTCCTGCCCCCTCGCGAACTCACGCTACGCCACCATCCGCCCAAATCCAGCGACCGGCTCACTGTACCTATGCATCAAGACGATCGAGCGTGCACATACGCCAGCGAAATGGTGGGAGCGCGTCAAGCTCAGCGGGAACTACACCAAAGCCCTGGAACAGATCGACGAGAAGCTGATCTACTGGCCAAAGTTCGTGGTGCACAAATGCAAACAGCGGCTCACCCGGCTCACACAAGTCGCCATCCGAATGAAGCGCCTAGCGAAAGAGGAAGAGAGGCTAGGCGAGAAAATAGTGCCGAAGCTAGCGCCGAAAGTGCGCAGGAGGGAGGAGACGAGAGAGCGGAAGGCGGAGGCTGCGGCAAAGCTGGAGCGGGCGACGGAAAGGGAGTTGCTTGAGAGGCTGAGGAGTGGCGCGTATGGGACGAATCCGCTGAATGTGGATGAGAAGATTTGGAACAAGGTATTGAGGAGGCTTGAGAGGGAGGGCGAGGGTGTGAGGGACGAGGATTTGGATGAGGGGGTTGCGGAAGAGGACGAGGAAGAGGAGATGGAGAAGGAGTGGGAGGATGGGGTAGGCGAGGTGGAGTATGTGGAGGATGCGGAGGGGGAGTCGGATCAGGACCTTGAGGATTTGGAGGATTGGTTGGGGGATGGGAGTGGGGATAAAGAGAGTGTAGATGATGAAGATGAAGGAAGTGAGGAGAGTGGTGAGAGTAGTGAGGAGGAGGATGATGGAGAAAGATTGAAGAAGGTCCTGGGCAATCTCAAGCGGAAGAGACCAAGTGCGCCAACACCGAAGCCGAGCAAGCGGCCTAGCAAAGGTCCGCAGCGGGAGATCGAGTATGAGATTGAGAACGAGCCTCCGGAGAGGCAGGTGGTCTATGCATGATTGGTATAAGTGTTGGCATATGCGGATCTGTTTGAACGCATAGCGCGATGCGGACAGTGTTGAGGAATATCTGTTCCACTTTCCCTGCTACTGGCGTATCCACTTCGAGTGCAGCCCATGAACTCCCTGCGGCTGTAGTGTCGGGTATTCGATAGCTTGGTGTTGCCGTCTGTATCCTCGTTTTCTTAGACCATACGTACGGGCTCATGAGATCTAATCGCGAGGCCATAAGCTTTGGCATTGGATCAAATTGCGAGCGCTCATGTGGACAGTATCCCACTAATTTGGCTTAATGTTCGGGAGTGCAAGCAGAATAAAGACACATACTTCACATAGCTTGTGAAACGCCTGCAACTCGATCAACCAAATAGCGAATGTTCAAGAGTGTGCCAGGCAAGGCATTATTAGTACCGGGACAACATCATGAGCTGGCGCCTTAAGGTCACACTCTCTGGCTGTCGCCCCTATCCCGACGGATTCCTGCCTTCTATTTTGTGTTTAGTTACGAAGGGCCCGTCAATTATTTGATTGCGTTGCTAGCAAGTTGTTCCACAACTTATGATGCTTGTCTGGTGCCCTACATAGTAAGTGCCTGCTTTGCATACCCCGCATAATGTACGTAGTTTATTACCCCGCAATACCGCTTCTTTAGCCTGAATCCGGAACAACCACACTTCGCTTCAAGCTTTCTCAAGTATACAGGTAGGAATATTGCAATAAATAGCCAACGGGAACCGTTACGATATTGTCTGCTTAGCTCCAAAGCAGCCACGGAAATCCTCTCATAACTGCACCGGCCGCTTTGCTCTTGTCTCTCACTGCCTATATGCAGCAGTTCAAACTGTTCGAACTGCATGTATACCCCTCACCTTCACGATCGAGAAAAATACGGTGAACTGCCATGGATATACCTTGTGAATACCTGTCCCCGCGTTTATTCCTGAAGAACGTGCCTGGGAGTAGTGTAAAAGTCGTAAGTGGAGCCTCGGTAGATCATACGTCATGCCTTATGCTTCTTCTCTTTATTCCCTTAGCTATATATCAGTATATCTCAGTGCTACTTGTAGAACGCGCAATTACTTAGCTGTTATCCCGTTACCATTCCCCTCCAATCCAGACTGGGCCTCTCCACACCTCTCTCGTGCAGAAAGAACTTGCTCGTCATGTATCCCACGCGAACTTTCCCTTTCGCAGTAGCACTCCTCTTGGCAAGAATTGCAAACAGTCAGCAAGGCTGCTCTAGTATCTCTAATATCTTCGTCTTTGGAGACTCGGTAAGCCTAGAATCATCGTAGGAGAAGAGAGGCAAGGCTGACAGATGGTTTTAGTACTCCGACAACTGCAATTTATGGCGCTTGACATCGGCGGCTAATGTCACGGCTCAATATGCCTTTCCTTCGTGCCCGCGTATGTCGTCTCGACAGTGATGCACTTATGGTACCTTGTTTGAGGTGGACTCATGCTTACCAATCCTCTTGGCATTAGCTGCGCCAACTGGCCGAGCGGACGGAGGATATGCCTGGCCGGTGAGCCAAAGACTGTGTCACGTCTCCTGGGGGCTCAATTGATCTCATGCGATGCAGGAGATCCTTCAAAACGGCAGCGGGGTCAACGTACATGATTACGCTATCTCAGGGGCGACTTGTTCGTCAGTATTTTCTGCCTCTCTTCTAGGACGTAGCTAATCCATTCATTGCTCAGTAACACAGTCTTTAATCGATCCCTGGGCGCTGCCAACGGTTCCCAGATCAGTGTACCAGGGGTCGACCAACAGATCCAGAGTTTTGTCTCCTATGACCGGCAAGGTCTGGACTTCAGCACAGCTGTTGCTGTGGTGTTCATCGGGTACGAGTGATACCGGCATTTCATAGTGGCTAATACTAACTCTTCCCGTCAAAGTACGAACGACATCAACTTCTTGACCAATTCTCTGCAGTATGCCACTGCCAACGAGGATCCGGGGAGCTCTTCCATCGATGATGAGGCTCGCTGCGTCGCCGATCGAGTGACCCAGCTTTACTCCGTCGGGTTCACCCACATCGTGATGTTCAAGACAATGTAAGTCGCCAATATTCGCACCGTGCCGATAACTCGCAACTAATACATCTACCCGCGACACAAAGCCCGTTAGATCGAGTACCGTATTTCGTCTACCCCAGTATTTCGGGCTATGGAGGGCACATCGTACAAGCCGAACCTGCCGTGCAAGACTTCGTCAGGCAGCTGGTCATCGCAAACAACGCACTCCAAGCCCAATACATCCCCCAGGCCGCCAGCAAACTACCCTGCGCAAACGTCACCATCTTCGATACGTACTCGCTGTTTCAGAATATACTCAACAATCCTACGCCGGTCTTTGGAGCGGCTGCAAATACTACCGGTTTCTGCCGGGTTTGCACGAACACGTCCGCTGATCCTGATTGCGTGCAGTGCACGAATCCGCAGAATTATGCCTGGTTTGACCGTGAGTAGTTCAATGTGGGGGAGAGTTGTGATGGGTCTCGGCTGACTTGGGTTGTAGCGCTACATCCGTCGCAAGCTTCTGACCAGGTTATTGCACAGCAGTTCGCTGCGTTTCTTGGGTTGCCGTACATGAATCCGTTGTCATCGTAACTTCTGCTCTAGCGGCAGCAGTTGCTAGCGCTGATTAGCTCTGGGCAAACGCGTACGTTGATTTTAACCGTAAGCACGCACTTGTGAATCTGTGTTTATCAATAACGAATACAGCCCGGAAAGTTTCAAATGACGTGAAGACGAGTCAGTTAATATGCAACCGGAAGTAAATAGTGCGCATGATTTACAGCGAAAATAGTGATGTACATAAATATTGTGGTGTACATAACTTTTCATTGAGCTAACCTACCCTAACTTCTACCTGCCGTGGTACTGTTCTGCTCTTGTACCAATGTCGTTCGTCTTGGTGTTCCCTTTTCGAAATGCAACAGAGTGGTGCCTTTTTGCTCTTGTCTAAGCATTGCTCGAGCCCGAAAAGCCTGAGATCCCTTTCGAAACGCAACAGAGTTGGTACCTTTTTGCTCTTGTCTAAGCATTGCTCAAGCCCGAAAAGCCTGAGATGCTATCAAGGATGCGTTCTCCGCGTAGAGCTTTTATGCCGATCTCCCATTATCGTGGCTGTGCATGGATGGAGAACAATACCTCCTATGGTGGCCGCCTTTTCAATTAGTTATATTCAGACCCCGGCTGAGGCATTCCAATATCCGCTACGTTTTCTGCCTGTGCACCAATGCGTGTCGACAACCTGGGGCAGGCCTCGCCGTAGTGGAAATACTGTCAAATCTTGCTCAACGTTTTCAGACATCATTACGGAAGCCTTGCATGAAATAGTATGAGCGATTTGTTCCAGGCAAGCCAACATCAACTTCCAAGATTGTGTTCAGTCATGTGGCGAAGATTTCTGCAGTCAGACAGTTCGGAAGGCATTTCAACTGCCCTCTTGACCAGTGAGAGTCCATCCAGATTTGTTCCAGCCTTGGGCTCCGTCAGCTCGGCGAAAGTTCTGCAGTTTTAGAGATGGCAGTTGCTGACATTCTATTTCGACCGTCGGGAGGCCGCCAAGGACCTTCAACACCTTGCCTTTCCCCAAAACCGCGGGCCCATCAGGGTAGCCCCTCAAATACATCAAACTCCAGGGAGTTTTATTATCTTGCGTATTCATCGAGGTAGGAAGAACGTGTCGTGCGACGTTCCCCTCTGACCGCTTGAGGGTGGTAGCCCTTGACGCCTTAACCGCAGCGATTATCATACATTTTAACGTAATATAATTACAAACTATGCAAGTGCTTTCGAGCACAGGGATTGCCCCAAGTGAGTTTGAAGCTTGTATGTCGCGACCGTTCGCGACTGTTGTGAGGTAAGTGATATAACAATATGCAAACCTTTTCGAACATCTGAGGGCCTCCCGAAGAGTTTCAAGCTTGAGCATCTTGAGTAGCTGCAACGGTTTTGCAGGTTAGTGAATTAACGAGAAGTTGCCGTCACTTCAATGACCTGGAGGTTCCCCGGTGAATTCAACCTTGATGCTTCGCTAGTAGCTGCAACGATTCTGCAGGTTAGTGAATTTACGAGAGGGTGCGTCACGTCAACCACCTGGAGGTCCCCTGGTGGTTATGAGCCTTGGGCTCCAGTTACGGAGAATGTTCTTAAAAGATCACGGCCATGCAACCCCTGACGACTTGCTTTGGACCATTGGGAGGGCCCCCGAGCAGTTCCAACCTTGGGTTTACAACCATGGCGGAGGTTCTGCAGGTACCACCGCCTCATAAGATTCGCTGACTTCTACGACCAACGGGAGGTCCCTTGGTGAGTTCCAACCTTGTACCTCGGAATTTCTGCACAACTGTTTTGCGATGGATGGTTGTACCAATTTACGCGCCTTGTGGATCGCTGGGGGACCCCGAAGAGTTCGTAACGTGGGTTGAAACTCTACGGCGGTGATTCTGCGGTGAACGAATGGGGCACCATGCCAACCTCACCTCCACCTAAGGAGGGCTCCCTTCAACTTTAGGTTCATCATCGCTTGACCGTGAAAGTCTACAAATATTCCTGCCAGGGCAGCACCTGAGGACAGGAAGCTGTGACCAAAAAAAGTCTTCTGTTACCTCTATGTAAACCATAACGCCAAGTCCCATGCCATGTCTATCACCGCAATGCTATCTTGTAAAACAAAACCCAACAAACGCAATGATACCTGTGAAGCATGCTGAAAAAGGAAACACGGCGATTATGCTCTCATGCACTCCCACTGAGCCCAGAATTTCTTCCCGCCCTCTGCATTCCAATGCGGAGAAACACTCTGTCTTCAGACGCCGAAAATGAGCTCTAGAGTTCTTCCTCGTCCTCTTCATCCGTCTGCGGAAAGATATCTAGCTTTCCGACCATCAAGGAAACTTCGCTTCCGTCTTTCTTTTCCCGCTCGATTTCAACCTCACCATCTGCAAATACTCTCACAACATGGTCGCCATCGCTGTCAGGGTGCAGCTCCACGGTGATTTGCTGGAGCGGGCCTGAATTGAGCTCCTCCATGATCTCGCCATCGACGTTCAGATATTGCTTATGCAAAGGCTTGGCGACAGCATTATGCACTGCGTTATCAATGGAGCGGGCTCCGGTGTCGACTTCATACCCCAATTCAGCGATGTGCTTGCACATTCGGCCGTCGTTGACCATATTGAGGTGGACATGGCCGGTTCGCAACTTGTGCATGTTGATGGGTTCGCGGACGTGGTCAGCAAGCCCGGAGATGAACTTATGCGTCACAACCGCCGCTTCCTCGGTAGAGAACGGAAAGAATGGAACAATGGCCGTGAGCCGTCCTGTTAGCGGGTTCTGTCACGGTGTTAGAATTGGGCCTGAATCTTAAGTGGCAGACTTACACCAAATATTTCACCAAATCTCTTCTTCATCTTCTTCTGGAGCTCCGAGAATGGAGCCTTGGCCTGTTCACTGGGAGTCTTGCCTTTGAGATGTTGGCGAAAGAACGTGGTAATCATGGAGTCCACAGCGTTGGTGGCGAAGATCCAGATCGTCTTGCTGCAGTCGATTTCGGTTCGATGTCGCCGATCGCGGTAAATCCCTGCTTTCTGGTTAGTAGTGAAGTAGACACCGAGTAAAGCCACTGACCCTGATCAAGAATGAGGAGCAGCGACTGCCGAACTTCATCCATTGTCTTCTCAAACTCATCCATGAACACAATGTTTCGCTTCCCATTCTCACGGGCCAAGTGATTGTTGAGGGGCGATCCGTTTTGCCAATTCTGGTAAGGCGCCTTGCATCCAAACATGTCTGTCTCATGGCGCATCTCGGTGCAGTCGACGAGCTGATGCTGCACGGAGAGAAGCTCGCCCATCTTGCATGCTAGTTCTGTCTTACCGTGGCCGGATGAACCCGCAAAGACAATAGTGAGTGGCCGCTTTTCACCACCGAGAACGTGAGCCAGTACTTCGTCCAGTACTTCCCTTGCGGCGTACGTCTGCCCTATTAGGTGATAGGGGATCGCAGATATCGCCGTCAACTTGTGATGACGAGCAATTTGGAGCTGTCTGACTGTCGGCTGGGGTTGTTGCGACGCCTTGGCGAAAAAGTACCTCTGACTGAGGTTGAGGGTCTCTGCAAGCGCAGCACGATAATTCCGGGTGCACCAGTAAAGTCCTGACACCTGGCGGAGATAGGGTTCTGGCTCATGAGTGTTCGGCTGCTCCATGAAGTTCTCCCACATGTCTCGCGGTATGGAGTCAGACAGAGCTCCAGCCGCCAGTAGTGTCTTCACTACCTCGGTGGTGTTTACAAGCCGATCTCGAGCATGGAAGATTGCGAAGGCCACCAGTGGCACGTTGTCCGTTCCGCTGCAAACATTGGCCTGGACACCGTACTCAAGCATCAGGCGGACGCACTGGGTACAGTTCCGCTCGACTGCAAAGAAGATGGGCGGAAAGTTCGCAGTCTCCGTGATTCCCTTCTTCACTTCTTCGGTGTTGAAGAGCGCTAGGTACTGCTTGATCTCTTGGAAAGTAGCGGGGCTCTGCAGCGCCCAACATAGGGTTTGCGAGGAGAATGGCTTGTTTCCTGCATTGAAAAGGAAGGCTGAATGGTGTGAATAATCCTCTTCGATCGCCGGCACGACACGAGGTAGTTGTATGACCTTAGGCCTCCCGTGAAGAACTCCACCAGGAGAGGCCTATTCCAGTCCGTTAGCATCCCAAGCGAGATTGATACTGGTTGGAGTTGGGGCCAGGGGGCCGCCCGGGGGATTCCGGGGCCGGCGGGGCAAGAAGGGAGCTTTACCATGAGATCAGGAGTTTGTGATTTGACGCCGTTGGCTCGTGTTCCACGGAGATAAGGTGGGATGTAAGGAGTGAATTTGGAACGATTCTCAGGTTCAAGGAGCCCGGAGGATGCTGTCTCCGGATGGACATCGTAGTGAGCAAAAGAGCACGGTCTGAAATAGCACTGTTCACCGCTCTTCCAGTATCTGCAGGTCACTTTCTTGTCGTGACTTTCCATTCTTGTCAAGCAAGGCAAGAGAGCCAACGAACGGGGGTCAGAAGTTTCACCGCTGTAATGAAGGAAAGAAGGAGGTCCATGGAGACGCAGTGCCTTTTATCGATCTACTCTGGGCGTGAAACTGTGCGTGAAATTGTGACTGCACATCTAGAGCGACAAAGAAGACGTGAAACACTGTCTCAAAGTTCCGTGTTTTCCAAATCCTTCGCATTAAGACAAACTTCGCTGCTGCCAGCTCGCGAGACATGGACCTGCCTGTCTCAGTTCTGGCAATCAGTCACCGGTAATTCACAGGGAGCCCTCGATGTTAAGGAAAGACATGGAAGCCAGAACATAGACGTAGCAGTACAGAGTCTTAGCTGTGCTTTCCGTTACATATTGATCTTGAGCGGTCCTGCCCAACATCTTTTTTGGCGTCTACGGATTGCCGCCCTGGACATGCTTGGGCGACACGCTGGTGATGGAGGCAATTTTTTCTAGCGTAGGAGCCGTCCAGCACTGCGGGATTGTCCGCCCAGCAGAATGCAGGTTGGTGCTTCCGACTGCCAGCCTGCCCAGCGACCTTTGGTCCGCCCATTCTTGCACTGGGGCTTGTTGACGGGGAAGTCAAGATGGCTGTGATTTCAATTTTGGTTGAGTCGCCCTCTACTATCATAGCGTAAAGCGGATGGCGCTTGTATTTCAGCCGGGCACGGACAGGGAAGATGACCGCTAACTGGCTTGCCATTGAAGTATGGTTCGATGCTTGGAGGCCACAGACGAAGACGTGCTCCCGGTGACCCTCATTGGAGTGCAAGGTGGAAACGAGATATGCAAGCACGACTGCTAATTATTCCTCGCCTTGGGTGCAAACTGATGGCTTGTTAGGTAGAGTAGAAAGGTGAGGTTGCTTTTGCTACGAAGGCGAGCTGAGTCAGCACACTATCAGCTTGTCCTTATTTCCAGACTGCTGTTGGTGAAAGTCGGTTTCACTGAAGTCCTATATCGTATTGTCTTCAAGCAAAGGCGACTCCATGAATTCTTGGAAGGCCCTCCCGTGTCATTGTCTGGTGATGGACCTTGGCAGGGCTTTCGCTCAACTCCCCATTGCCGCTCTGCTTACTCGCTTCCGCCTCAATGCAGTCATCCTATGATCCCCGCTTCTGACCGACAAGCGGCTGGATAAGCACCGGAATATGATGGCCACCTGGCCCCGTCAGCTTGAGTATCAGTTGCAGAGCTGATTTAGGTACTATGCCCGCCACGGAGGGGACGAAGTAGCGACCAACATTAGGAGATGGACGCCGAATTCTCCCTAACCGATATCGTGCTCATAACGGGTGCCAATGGACATTTAGCGCAGCATATTGTGGCTCAACTTCTCTCTCTTCCCACGGGTCCAATTGTAAGAGGAACTGTTCGCTCCGACACGGCTGCCTCGCCCATGGAGACACACTTCAGCTCCGCCGTCTCCAGCAACCGATTGCAGATCATTCGCGTTCCCGATCTCACTGCCGATGACGCCTTCAACATTGCAATCAGAGACGTAACGCATGTTGCCCATATAGCCTCACCACTTCCAGGAGGCACGGAGAGCGCCGCTGACTTCCTCGATACTGCCATCAAGGGCACACTCGAAATTCTCAAGGCAGCGCTCACCGAACCCAAAGTCAAGGCGGTAGCGATTACCAGCTCATTCGGCGCCCTCTTCGATGCAAAACACGGCTTCCGTCCCGGCTACACCTACACCAGCGCTGATTGGAACCCGATCACCTACGAACAAGCCTCAGACCCCAACCATGACCTGTCGGCGTACCCTGAGCGCTGGCGTAAGATCATAACATACATGGCTTCAAAAACACTGGCGGAGAAGGCTGCCTGGGACTTTTACGCTGAGCATCGGCCGAGTTGGGGGCTGGCAACAGTCATCCCCGTACGCGTTGGTGGACCATATATTATGCCGCTGGCCAAGGGCGCGGAAAGTATGAGTGTGAGCGACAAGATTATATTGCGGGATGCTACGAGTGAAGAACTACAAGATCAGGACTTTGCGTGGTGGCTTGATGTGAGGGATGTCGCAAAGGTGCATATAGAAGCGCTAAGGAGACCGGAGGCCTGGGGGAAAAGATGGGTGGTCAGCGCGGAGCCTGCCACAGCTTCGGATGTGAGTCACAACATCTTCGAAGAAGTCCTATGCCTGGGAGCGTCTATTAACTCGCATACTAGATCGCGGAGATTTCGAGACGGAACTTCCCGAAGCTTAATGCTTCGCAGGAGAAACAACCACCTGTAGGTTTACTTCGATCAAGTGATAGGGACCAATGCTGACAGCGGAAGTTCGGTCGGTACGCAGTTGACGGTCAAGCTGCTTTGGAGGGTTTGGGCATTAGGGCATATATCCCCTTTGAAAATACGGTGGTGGATACTGTGCAGCAGGTATTGGGTGATATAGTCATGAAAGAGGGTTTGTCGTCGAAATAGCAGACGTTGAATTCTGGAACCTGAAGAATTTCGAAAGTAAAAATCGAGGGCACTCCTTAACTTCATCACTCTGCCAGAGATGGCCAGTTGTTGATTTCGTACCCGTTAAGACTCGAGCAGGATGATAAATTTGAGGAAGCATGCGCGGAGAAGATCAGGTCGTTTTTGAATCACAAAAGAGCGACGACATGAGCTGGCGGCCCCCAGAGGTCGGAGGCGTACATAAAGTCATCAACGAGCGACAGCATAGGACTGCCAAAGACAGTAAGCATAACAGCAAAATACCCTAAGGAGTGCTTCAATGGACCACAATCTCGCAAATTTGAATCGTCACTCCACTCCGTCCACGTCCCATTCCAGTTGAGTTTAGCTACAAAAAAGCGACGATATAAAATCGAGCTGGCGGATTCCAGATGCTGGGGACGTACATAAAATATTTTGACAATGAGCGTCATAATGACTGTCATCACAAGAGCGCAAAATGAGGGTAGGCGTAACAGCAAAATAGTGTAAGGGGTGCTTCAATGGTCACTCTGGCAATGTTGAATTGTCATTGCTGCTTCCACCTCTTTCCGTTCAGTTTTGAAATAAGGCTGTCTTGTCTGTATCATTGCAGTTCTTACTGGCGGGCATGGTGAAAACATCGGTATCACCTGGGATATGAGTATACCAGCACGTACAGGTGTTATTGATAATGGATGAATTACCACCGATGCCGGAGGTATCCCTTCGGGTGAAGTTAGCTTGAACGAGCAAAAGCCTGCAAAAGGACCACTTACGTCGGAACGCAAGTAAAGACGCCAGGATCGGTCTGGGACTTGAGCGTGAACGGGTTCGCTTCACCCGATTTCCTGGCCGTTATGCGGTAGACTGCGCACACGTCTTGAAGCTTGCCGCCGGACTTGGCTGTGGTGGTGTCCGTGTTGCAGCCGTTGAGGATGGTCCTTAGTCTGTCTACGCAGGTGTCTTGCTCAAAAGGGAATCTGCCGTTGCAGCCGTCTTCAGAGAAAGATACGCCCAGCCACAGGTTGTCGGCGCTGCCGTTAATAGCAAAGGAGTTTGACATCCCCAGTGACTTGTGTGTTCCGTCCTTGGTCAGGCCCGTGCCGAATGATACAAGTGGAACGACTGTTTGGCCCAAGTACTCCTGGATTGAGCAGAAGTTAACAATGTCTGAGTCTGCATCAGCCTGTGGGAATGGAAGCTCAGGCGCGTTAGGCGTCCCGGCACATGCCGGAGCCGGAGCAGGAGCTGGAGCCGGGTCTGCAGGTGCGGATGGGCCATTCCATTTGCGTGTGTACTGGTCGCTTTTCTCGACCCAAACCTTAGCAAGTGCCTTTGGTTTCTTGTTCCTTTGGTTCGGATCGTATTGGAAGAGTGCTGTGCCTAAGGCGTTCCTTCCGAGCACTTTGCTCGTGTCTTTATCTTCAGGCTTGTATTTTACGACCTTTGGAGTAATTCCAATGATGTCATTGACCTTGTTCTTCAGCCGGCGGACTTTGTCCGAGTACAGGAGCTCTTGGGTATTCTTTCCCTCCTTTGTCGGCGTCATAATGAAAGCTGCGAGGCCTGGTTGATTCTTGAAATCCGAGACGTGAGCCGCCAGCGACTCTTGGTTTGTAGCACCCTGATCTAGTGCGTCCAGTACTAATTTCTTGAACTCCGTACGCTTGGGTGGGTCGGCACACCAGGCTAAGTCCTCGAAGTAGTGGGCAAAATACATGGCCTTTTCCGACACTACAAGGAGAGCTGTGCAGCCGCACATCTCTTTGACGGCCCAATCCACCGGGGACCCCCCGAGACTACTGTAAACAGCAGTACAGGTCCTCGGGTCCGTAACGACGTTGGAGGCCACGTCCGTCTGCCGGAGCATAAACTCGTCAAGATCGTTGTCGAAATCTGCTGGGAGTTTCATGTGAGGCGCGAGCCGGACGAATTTCGAGTCTCCATTGCCTGAGGCGCATACAGCACGATCGCGATGGCATGGATCATTCTCATCCTGGCGGGTTTCTAGAGCCACGGGGTCCGCCCTGATAGCATGGCCAGAGCAGAGCACAAGGAGTGCGGTGCTGAAAAGAAGAATGATATTGTATCTGTGGAACAACATGGTGAAGCACTTATTGAAGAAGTTTTGATCCAATCTTACAGTCGCTGGATTTTGAAGTTGAATGAGTAGTTGCGACAGACAGGACACTCACTTTATATTGGAAAGAGCACAAGGGCACGGACAGATAGATGAGTACCAGCCCACTGCAAAATGAAGCGGCAAAGCAATGTTGGTGTTGGTGCTGGTCAGCTGGGTGCAGAGAGAAACGGCACAGCGATGTTGGTGCAGATCCCCGATTGCTAGGTCGGAGCGAAGCGGCAAAGCAGAGAGGTGTTGGTTTCCATTCAACCACGCGGAGGAGAATTGGTAAACCAACCTCTATGTCGATCCTTGCTCATTGCAACCAGTGAGGAACGGCGAGGCAGTGTTGGTGCTCGAGCTTGATCAGCTGGGTACTATAGAAACGGCAAAGCAGTGTTGGTGTTGGCCACTGATCAACTGTGAGGAAAAGTAGAGCGGCAGATTGAGAAGTTGTTGGTGTGCGCCTTTGGTCGGCTGAATGCTAAGGAGAGGGGCAAAGCAATGCCATTGTTTCGTCCTTTGAAAGTTAGATGCAACTACCAGGAGTAAAGTATGAAGATCTCGATTCTGAACAAGCTATGCAATGAAATAAAGTGGCCGGAACCGCTGTCCACGCTCTCCCACAACATTGCTAGGGTCGAGATCCTGCAGAAGGCGTTGGGAAAGTGTATCACGGCTGCAGTGTCACTCCGAAGATCCATACAGGTAGGGCAATGACGGTCCCACATCTTTGCACTTATAGGTCTGGGTGTTTGCAAACAGCGGCTTCTTCAATGCAAGAGATTCGCAGCGACAGGAACGTTAACAGTCACACGGGCAAGCCTGGCTTTGGCCCCGTTGGTAGGCTGGAATCCGTTAAGAGGTAAGGCAAAGAGACGACTTCGGACGGCGCGAAACCTCCTCAGACCGTTCCCGCCACTCATGGCTCAAAGCTCATCAGTTGGAAGAAAGGCGCAGCAATCTGGAAAGGCCACATGCCAATCTCGAGCTCTTTTTACCCGCATTGGTTGGAGCTTTTTCAGGCTTGGTATGTCAGGAGGCATTCGTTGGAGTTGTGTGGGAGGTTCGTCAATCTTGCTGCCTTGAATAGGCTTTGTACAATGACAGATTTACACGTCCATAGTGACTATAGTTTCGTTGAAGTTAGAAATGCCCTTCTCTGCCTCGAGCCATGTAGTTGGTACCAAGCCGTATTCTAGGCAGGCAACATGGTTTTACTGGCTGGGCGCGGGGGGCATGTACCAGGTAGTCTTGCCGACGCCGCCAGGTGGGGCATTTCCGACACCTTCAGGTAACTCAACTCCGCCCGTTATCACCATCCGTACAGCTCGCGGTTCTAATTGAGGAATCAAACCCCTTAGAGACGGGAACAGAGACCCAGAGAGCCTGGGCTGGATATTCCACAAGAACCCTGCCTGATCTAACCGATTGCACGCCAGAGTTCCCTAGGCGCACATGACCAGCAAACATAGCTCGCGCCAATATCAATTGATAGATTTGCTGAGGCTGCCGTACGCCAGGTTTGTTGGTATCCATATTTAGCAAGAAACTTGCCGCCGAACTGTGCCGCATATGATAACAACCAGGTGACCGCCATGTGAGATGGCTGCCTAAACCCACAGCAACCACAGTAACTATCAACTGTTTCTGTAGCTTTGCTGTGCCGTTAGAAGAGGCCAAACTTTGATTGCCTTCGCGGTTCAGTGATCTCATCCATTGGATACTCCTCATGTGTGCGAAATATCGAATTTCTGCAAAGCAATGTCTTCGACTTCCTCAAGTTCAAACACCGAAACCGAGCTTCTGGAGCAACAGCGGCAGGAGCTTTTATCATCGATCAAAGATGCAAGCACCGATGGGGACCTTGAAAAGGTTCAAGCTCTTATCGAGCAGTGGCGTTCCAATTCTTCGATGTCTGGACCTGACGCTGAAGACTTTCGATACCCACTTAGTCGCGCTATCGAAAGTAATCACACTCGCCTTGTTTCGTACCTTCTGGATCAAGGAGCACCGATTGATCTATATATCGTGAATCACGCGGTTCCGAGCGCATCCACCGATATATGGCAGGCATTCCTGGATCATGAATGGAATATTAATTCGTGGGGTCCCGCAGGCGCCCCAGTGCTCAAGTACGGAGATCGTATCGTTATCTCTGCTCATTATATTGCAGGTCTGACAGGTCTCATAGGAATATAGTTAGTAACCCATCTCTAATCAAATGGTTTATGGACCACGGGGCCGACCCCAACATCCACGGTGATCATGGTGAATGCGCACTGGACACCGCATCCAACTCCTTGAGCTTCGAAGCTGTGGAGTTGTTGCTGCATTACGGCGCCAAGATCAAACAAAGCAATAGTTTACACGCTGCGGCTGGGGCCAGGAGGAAAGACCCAAGGTTTCTAGGAATGATGGCATTTCTGCTCGACAATGGAGCGGACATCAACGCTCTCGAACATCAGGGCAATCCTGAATACTTTGAGAAAATGAAATCACACCCACGCGTACCTCTTAAAACCGCTCTACAGTGTGCTGCGTATCGCAATCACAAGGATAGAGTCCAATTGTTGTTAGACAGGGGTGCCAGCCCTGATGTGCTGAACACACATGGTGGCACTGCAGCAGGGAATGAATATGATGAGTCGGGCATTACAGAGTTGATTAGGAGCTATTCGTCTAGGCCGCGCCAAGTCCCTGAAAGCAATCTCGTTATACGTTGAGGGTGTTCAAGTAGGTGGTCCCTCAGTTGGAGTAGAAGGCCTTGATACTGACGACTACCCGAGTTTTGAGGAGTAGACGGTTGGCGTCCGGCGTGTTCCTATGTCTTGCTCAAATATATACAAGTGCTTCCTAACGAAGAGTTTGCACTCGGGCTACCGCTGTTCTTCGGTGTCAGCTGTCGAGTGTATGCCTGGGGAGCAGGGCATTCGAGCACTCAAAAATGTTTACCATAGATCTCACCAGTTGCACAAGCCATGATTAAGTTTGCTTCCGTGAAACCGTTATGCACGTAGACCTTATCAAGATACGAGCGCACAGTATATCGGCAGAGACCTAGACACCTAATTCAACCAAGTCGCGATCTATATCTGCCATACTAATTCAAGGTTGCCACGTTGACAACAAATATCCGAGAACTGGCTTGCCCCGCTTGATTCAACTGCCCAACATCATCCGAGCATTAGTTGTTGGCTATCACGGATATCTTGATTTGCGGAAAATAACGGCACAAGAAGGCGTGTATCGCTGGAAATTTCACGCTGCGGTGCGTTGGAATCGGTTGGCGCCGAAGAGATCTGGCGGCACAGATCACGGGACCTAGTCAGCCGATATAATTTGCTCTCAATCACTGTTGCCTTGTAGCGGCACGGGTTGAACGGCGCGTAAGTGCAGTATTCCCACTTTTATCCTCGTCCATCGTTCAGTCACAAGCGATTGGTTTATTTGCACCCACTAATCCTTTCACCTAAGATTGCCAGCGGTGACCTCCAGCTAATGTCTTCCGATACCTTCGCCACTAAGCTCAAATTCAACCCACACTACAAAATTCTCGTCAGGTCAATCCAGGACGCAGGCGCGGACGGAGATCTTGAGAAACTCAAGTCCCTCCTTGCGGAGTGGCGGTCCGACAGCTCGCTGCCAGCGCCAACAGGAGAAGACCTCCAGGATTCCCTCAGCTGGGCCGCAGAGAATAGCCACGTCGACGTTGTCGTATATCTCCTCAATGAAGGAGCAAAGGTTACCCCACAAATCACAGAGGACGCTGCTAGTGGCAGCTCCGTGGGCGTTTGGCAAGCGTTTTTAGACCAGGGCTGGAATCTCGATTCTATTTCTGCATCAGGATTGCCGATCGTTAGGTGCGGACGAAGGGGTTCCTCTCCCACGACACAAAGCTAACCCGCATTTAGTCATATGGTGAAGGATGAGAACTTACTGAAATGGTTCCTCTTAAATGGTGCAGATGCGAATCGTTTTGGCCGCAATGGCGAGCACCCACTTGATGGCGCCAGCCTCTTGTTGAACTTTGCGGCAGTCGACCTACTGCTCGAACACGGGGCGAAACTTGAGCTCAGCAACGCCCTTCATGCAGCGGCAGGAGCACGCAGAGACGATCCAGGACATATCAAAATGCTGGAGTATCTACTTGATCGTGGTGCCAATATACACGCTCTGGAGCACCAGGGAAACCCTGAATACTTCGAGAAGATGAAGACGCATCGAAGAGTGGCTTTGAACACGCCTCTTCATTGTGCTGCGCATAGAGGTTATAGAGAGAGAGTCCAGTTTCTTTTAGACCGGGGCGCCGACCCTAGTATGCTGAATACACATGGTTACGGTGCAGCAGGCGCAACGCGAAGAGACAACAAAACTGGCATTTCCGAGCTTCTAAAAAGCTACTCATCTCGGTCAATTTAGTACATCCACTGAGGCTGAGATACGCTAAAATCTTGGTATTGCTTTTTGGCCACTTGCTCTCTCTAAACTGTGTCACATGAGTGAGTGACTATGAAGTCCATTACCCGTAACATGAAGTGGCCGCTGGACTAATGGCTACTCGTTCCACATCCCTGTGATTGTTTGAAATCACGACCAGATGACAGGAAGGCTGAGCGGTAAAATTGCCTTCAACTTCGAAGTCCGAACTTGAACCCTTAAGCTGTAGCGCCAGGAGTTTCGTCTCGCTGATCAAGGATGCAAGTACAGACTGAGACCTCGAAAAGATCAGACATCTGTGAGCAACAATAGCGTTCGGACAGCTCGTCCCCAGCCCTGCAGCTTATGAGTTGCAGTACCCACTTATTCGTGCCACCAACGGCGGCACGCGACTTGTCTCTTACCTGCTGGATCAAGGGCACCAATAGATTATATGTAGTCATTGGGGCGGTCGCCAGCTCATCGAAGGCATTCTGGCATGAGTTCCTGGATCATAGCTGAGACATCAAGTCATGGGGTGTCGCAGGCGCGCCGGTGCTGAAGTATGTGAGTCCTTCAGTAAATCAGGGCTTCGCTGCGCTCTAGTTCCGAGCTAACGTTCGAACTAGAAGTGCAGGCCGAAATGGACCACTAGGGAAGTGCTTGCTTGAGCAACGGGGGCCGCCAATGTACATGGCGATAAGGATGAATACGCACTCGAAAGCGTATCACCATCTGTGAGCTTTGCGAAGGTCGAACTGTTACTGAGCTAGATTTCTGAAAGCCGTCAGGACGTTGTTGAATCGACAGGGGGCGTCAAACGTGTTTTTCCGCGATCTGGCTCTCACCATTGCAGTGGGGTAATGGATAAGGTGGAATGTCACCCAAACGGCACAATAAAAGTTTCGGTAATTGACTGAACCCACCCACCCTCGGCTAATATTGTCTTGATCCACCCACCTCCTTAATATTAGTCTCTATAC
>JAGFMK010000282.1:0-41412 GCA_021030975.1 Lichenothelia convexa
CCTCCACCACAACCACCTCCACCTCAACCACATCCACCACAACCTCCTCGAGCTCCACCTCCTCAAGCGCAACCTCCTCAAGCACAACCTCCTCAAGCACAACCTCGTCAAGCACAACCTCTTCAAGCTCGACTTCCCCTAGCGCAATTCCCTCTAGCACAATTTCCTCAAGCTCCGTGAGCTCAAGCACTCCGTCAAGTTCCAGCAGCACAAGCTCTTCAAGCTTGTCAAGCTCAAGCAGTATAAGCACCTCAGCGACAAGCTTCAGCAGTACAGATTCGTCAAGCTCCGTCAGCTCAAGCACGACGTCGGATTCTAGCGGCGCAAGCTCTTCAAGCTCGTCAAGTTCAACCAGCGTAAGCACCTCAACGACAAGTTCCAGCAGTATAGATTCGTCGAGCTCCGTCAGCTCAAGCATTCCGTCAAGCTTAAGCAGCTCAAGCAGCGCAAGCAGCTCAAGCAGCGCAAGCAGCTCAAGCAGCGCAAGCAGCTCAAGCAGCGCAAGCAGCTCAAGCAGCTCAAGCAGCGCAAGCACCTCAACGACAAGCTCTAGCAGCACAGATTCGTCGAGCTCCGCCAGCTCAAGCACGACGTTGGATTTCAGCAGTGCAAGTTCTTCAAGCTCGTCAAGTTCAACCAGCGTAAGCACCTCAACGACAAGTTCTAGCAGCACAGATTCGTTGAGCTCCGTCAGCTCCGTTAGCTCAAGCACTCCGTCAAGTTTCAGCAGCATAAGTCCTTCAAGCTCGTCAAGCTTAAGCAGCTTAAGCAGTGTAAGCACCTCAACAACAAGCTCCAGTAGCACAGATTCGTTGAGCTCCGCTAGCTCAAGCATCACGACGTCGGATTCTAGCAGCGCAAGCTCCTTGGGCTCTTCAAGCTCAGGCAGCACAAGCCCATCAACCTCCTTAAGCTCCAGCAGCACGAGTCCTTTAGGCTCGTCAAGCTCTAGCAGCATAAGTTCTTCAAGCTCGAGCAGCGCAAGTTCCAGCGGTCCAGGCTCCTCCAGCGCAAGCCCCTCCGGCACAAGCTCCTCCAGCTCGGGCTCCTTGACCGCAAGCTCCTCTGACCCCAGCACAAGCCCGTCAAGCTCTATCAGCTCAAGCACGATGTCCAGTTCCAGCAGCGCAAGTTCTAGCAGTCCAGGCTCCTCCAGCGCAAGCCCCTCCAGCACAGGTTCCTCCAGCTCGCGCTCATTGACCGCAAGCTCCTCCGACCTCAGCACAAGTCAGTCGAACTCCATCAGTCCAAGCACGACGTCGAGTTCCAGCAGCGCTGGTTCCTCAAGTTCCTCAAGCTTGAGCAGCACAAGTTCGTCGAGCTCTGCCAGCCCAAGCACGACCTCGAGTGCCAGCAGCGCAAGTTCCTTAGGCCCGTCAAGCTCCTCGAGTCCAAGCAGCATCTCAAGCTCCAGCACCTTCTCGAGCCTTTCAAGTTCAAGCCTAGCTTCCAGCTCTAGCAGCTCAAGCGCTCCAACCACATCATCGTCTAGCACATTGTCCACACCAAGTACATCCTCCACCTTATCAACTACAAGCTCTAGCACCTTCTCGAGCTCCTCAAGTTCAAGCCTAGCTTCCAGCTCTAGCAGCTCAAGCTCTCTAACCACGTCATCGTCTAGCACATCGTCCACACCAAGTCCATCCCCCACCTCATTAACCACAAGCTCTCTCTCCAGCACCAGCAGCTCATTCTCCACTCCCACAAGCTTCTCGAGCCTATCCTCATCAAGTTCCAGCAGGATGCCAACCACGACAACTGCGTCACTGACAGCCACACTAGGCTACTACCAGCAAGGCTGCTTCGCCGAGCCGTCCGGCGCACGCGGCTTGTCAAAACTGCTTGTCGCGAACGACACCATGAACGTCGAGGTGTGTCTGCAGTTCGCGCTGAACCAGTTGCCGAAGACTACTTATGGCTGGGTGGGGTTGGAGTATGGGAGAGAGTGCTGGTAAGTTCCTCTCTTCCCTGAAATCCTCGTTTTCTCCCCCTTGCACACCATTCTTTAAACCTCCCCTACTTCCTCCCTCTGTTCCTCTTCTTCTCCCCCTCCTACGCACCTCCTTCGCCGTATAGCCGTAACCAGGCTACGAAAAACGGTAACTAATCGTTCTGACAGGGCCGCAACGACCCTTCCCCCAACATCAACGCAGTACGTAGGCAGCAAAGCGTGTCCGACGCCGTGCATGGGTAACAGCAGCGAGTGGTGCGGAGGAAGCAATATGTATAATCTCTATGTCAACTCGGCAGTTACGACGGTCGCAACGACGGGGAGTGTCACAACTGTCACGAAGGGCACAATGCCTAGCGCTACGGCGACTCCATAGACATATCGAAGTTGACGTGCGAGGTTGACAGGTTGGACGATGATGAATGGGAGCATGAGATGGAGATATGATAAGAGATGGAATGAACGAACGGGAACGGGCCGGTTTTGGTCCTCGGGAGAAGGGGCTGGAGCATTGGTACCGGAGTTCTAGAAGAAGTGGGACGTGGGAATGACTTAAGACGACCACTTTCTGGCTACCCATTTAACAACGATTCGCTGTTCATAGACTAGAACTTTATCTTCATTGCTTTTATATAGAGACTTGGGGTGGGGCCACTTTTAGACTGTAGAATAGGCAACACTAATCCTTTGCTGGTAGACGGTAGAACTTATAGGAGAACTGTGAACCTTTACGACCTCGAACGCAGTTATGAGTCGATCATATCTCGTGGCTTCTCTGGGCTTGCGAGATAGAATATTCAGGAATCACACATAGTATCGTGCAAAGATGACAATCTTTGATTATGGCAGTTGTGCTTCGTAACGGCTCTGAATGTGTGGTAGGCAACGCTGGGGCAATCGAGCTTAGACTTTCATTCATTCACGAGGTATCTATGTAGCTGAATTAGAGGAACATAGCATTGCATCCAGCCGGGCGTGTTCTCAGCTTCTCGACGCCGCAGACGAGACGTGCGTTAGATCGACTGGGTCACATGACTACAGCCGATATCGGTATCCACCGCCGGTGTCGCACGGGCAGGTTGTTCCAGCCTCCCGGTTATATACGGGACCGGGGAATGGTGGAATCTGCGGCTCATTGAGAGAGTTTCACGAACATGACGCTGAAGCGTGCTGTGGGTTGGAGAGACTACTTTGTTGAAGTGGTATGAAACTAGAAGAGCTGAAGACTAATTAGGCATGAATCCCATGGATTTTGGGAGCCTTGCCAAGAGAACTGCACAAAACTGTCGGCTACTACCAACGGGCGCAGAGGTGTTCAAATGAACGGAGTCAATTTCATTGGAAACATCACGTCCCCAACACTGAGCTCTCAAGAATGATCCTCCAACGGAAAGTAGCCTTCACGCTCCCAACATCGTGTGATTAAAATGCAGCGTGAGATGACTTCCAGAAGTATTCTACTCTTCATGCAATGAAACAGATGAGTCTAGCTCTTCCTCGAATCAAATGATCCTGAGGCCAGCCTTTTTAATTGAAAAGACCAAGACCTACTCCTCCTAATTATGCTTAAAATTCTTATTATACTTAGTAACTTGCACTACGTCTATATCCCTAAGCCTAAACTAAATAGCCGTCTTTTAGTGTGAAAGATAGATAGAGATAGCTTATTTCTAAGAACATATCCTAAATCTCTAATCTCTAATAGTCTACTATCTACTATACTTTTTCCTCTTTAGCTTAAGTTTAAGGTTACTTACCCTCTACTAAAGCTTTATTTACTAAAGCTTTATCCTCTTTAGCTCTAACTTTAGCTCTTTAGTAGATATAGTAATAGGATTATTCTATATAGTAGATAATAAACTAGCTTTAATACCTAGGCTACTATTTTAACTAACTAGTAGAATAGGGTTCCTCCTATTAAGCTATTCTTTATAGCCTACTATAGCTATATTATTTCCTTAATTATTATCACGATCCTAATCTAAGACTAAGGGTTTAGAGTAATATTAGACCTTTTAGAGTTATATTAGTCCCTAGCTGTATTAGAGTTTTTACTCTACTTTATATATTCTAGCTTTCTCTCTCTACGCTTTGTCTTATTAATATCCTTAGGGTTAGTTCTAGGTCAAGTAATTAAGTTACTACCTTACTACTAGGTCTAGAGGACCTAGTCTCGGTATTATCTATACCTTACTACTAGCCCTAGGGGTCGATCCCTTACAATTATCTAGGGGTATATATATAATATTATTTCTATATTCCTAGATTTATATTAATTTATAGCTAATATAAGGAAAACTACCTACTAGCCCTAGCTCTCCCTAGTTATTAACCGCTATTATATTTACTTATACCCTTAGACTTATATCTAGGGCTCTACTTCTATCTTCCTAACCTTACTATTCTTTATTAGAGATACTATATATATTAATTAGAGGGATATAGTTTATTACTCTAAGTTCTTCCTCTTCCTTTACCTTATCCTTTATATATCTAGATCTTATTAGTTTATATAGTTAATCTCTAGTTCTCCTTCTATTATCTACCTTAGAGTTAAAATCTAATTTAGAAATACTATACTTATAGGTAGAACTTTTATCTTCTACTAGTAATAGGGATAATAAAGTATATAGAAGCTCTAAAGCTACTAAAGTAAATAAGACTTCCCCCTCTATACTAAGACCTTATATATAGTTACTTATTAGGTAAATAATAATAGAATATACAAGCTATTAGCCTACCTTACTTACCCTTAGACTAGATAAAGTCGTTATTAGACTATAGGATATTAGGCTATAATTAGGGATTTATAGGTCTAGTACTAGTTAGTAGTAAGATTTACTTAGAGGGGCGGGGGGTAACCTATATTATAAAGTGACTAATATAAAAATTTCTTAAAATCCTCTCGTTAATATACTCTAATTATCACTATATATTATCACCTCTAAGTAGTTAGCGGGCTTTCTTATAGTAACCCTAATATATCTTTACTTTAATTTAACCTAGGCTTACTACCTATATCTTAAGTATATATCTCTATCTACTATATTATTAGACTCTTATTAGATATAACTATATATATAGTAGGTATACTAGTAATAAACTCTATAAAGGTAAAATTTCCTTAAAAGAATTAACTATTTTCTATATATTTAAAGACGTCTATAACCTATTCTTCTATCTCTAGAATCTCTTCCTTACTTTATTACTATAACTTATAAACTAATAAGCTATTATCTACTATAATATATATTGCTATATTAGAGGCTATATATATCTTAAAACTAGGAAGTATCTAGATAATAACTACGAACTCCGCTCTAGTATAAGCCTTAATATATCTTACTAACCTTAGAAGGGGTAATATACTAGAACCTTAATACTCTTTATACTTTCTATTATTATTAAGGCTTTTAATATATACCTCTAAGCCTTTAGAATAGTATATTACTACTATTAGGTATAAATTATTTAGCGTGTTACTATAGAGTAAGCGCTAATAAATATAGGATAATTAGACGTGTATTAGTGTTGAGTAGTTTTTGCAGCACAATTAGATCGTAGCGACCTTCTTTAGAATAGGACCGATAAGTAGAAGATAGACAATGTAGGGATTCTTTAGAATAATGAGGTAGGGTCGGATAGCTAGTTTACCTAAGCTGCAAGAAGCCGCTCTAACGTTAGAACAGAGCCTCAGCAGCACTATAGAATTAAGCGAATATTAATCAAGTCAACTCACCTCTGACTTGCTATAAAGCGGAATGGACCATCTGACTGGAGAATAAAGACACACACTAATGGTTTCGCGCCACAAGGTGTACAGCCCGCACTCTCGGATGGATGTAACGAGCAATATGGGAAAGTAGTGCCTTCAGTCCCATTGAATCGATCGGACATACAATTGAGGGCCTCCAAGACGACGTATGAAAGCAGACGGAACTGTCAAGAAGAGGCGGCTGGGACGTGATGTGATGTGGAACAACGGTTAACGTCCGGCGCACGTGACGTTGTTGCGGGGTTATTGTGTAACGTGGGGCAAACGGCGACCTTGATGAGCGTTGACAGACTAAGCTCTTCCTCTGCTTTGAAAGAATAGTGGCTTGTCAAAATACCTAACATGATACAAATCTTTCGGCATTGTAGCCCGGTGCGATGCAGCGCCACCAGCGAGCATTCGCAGAAATCCATCATGGACCAACTTCTCTTTCTCCTATCTTACGGAAAAGAACAACAATACGCGATAACATATTTCGACTGGCTCGAACTGGAGAAAGTGTCGTTTACATCGCGACGCCCCTAACGCGAGACGCTCGGCAGCATTTGCAGGCGCTGCGCAGCAAGATTCAAGTGCTCTTAGTCTCTATACCAGGGGGCACACAGTCTTTTGCAACGACTCCTCTCCAGAGGTTTGTTTTGTCCCGAGCATCTTTAAACCCTAGCCATTATACGGCTTTACTAAGTAACACTGCTGGGATAGAACTTGATCCTCTGTCGGCAGCATAGGCGTTCAGCATGCAGGCCCTGACAACTCCGGGGGTGCGATCTCACGCTGAGCTCGAGGTTCGAGACATGAACATGTAGGCAAAAGTGTCACTGAAGGACTCGGATTTTCACTGACTGAGGGATTCTGAAAGATAGGCTGTGGGTGTTCGAGTCGTACAGCGATGTCTCTGCTTGGGAGCAGAGGGGTTGGAGCGATAGCTTTGAAATGTCACATTCCTTGAGGGCCTTCGGTTTATAGAATAGTAAGAGGTGCAGAGGGGTAGAGTTTCAATTCTTTTCATGTTGTCAAGTGCCTTCAGGATTCAAAACTTTAGGAATGACTCCGTCGCCATCCTAACGTCCAGCAGATCACATGACTTTGTGCCCCGACATCGCTGCGGCGGCGTACCGTAGGGCTGGACAACGACCTTATGCGAAGTTTCACTCTGCGGCGGCGCAGATTTCGTCTAACAATAAGGCTCGAAATTAGGCTGAATTTGAGCATTGCTGAGCTGGGCCTCTCAGCCTCAAGTGCTACTAAGTCTACATGAGTGTGGGAACTAGATGTGACCACATGAAAGATTTGGGACAAACTTCCGCTCAAAAATGTCGGAGACTGCCCAGTTCAACAACTGCACTCTGGCATCATATTGGTAACGCTTGGTGCGAAGGCTGAGCCAAGACGCGCCTGTCTCCAATGTACCGCTGCTGTCGTTACCCAAGATCGTGCCGCCGGTAGTGAGTAACGTCTGACACGATAGCTCCGGGTATCGAGTACCGACAAATGATTAACGACCTGCTCTTATCGGAATGAAAGTGATGGAGACCAGCTCTTTCGAAGATGAAACATACGTATCGCTGTTCTCGAACAGTTTGCTGAAAACATAGAGAACTCATACCTCTCGTGCGATCCACAGAACAAACATAGCTGCCTGGCTGGGCTGCGACATCTTTGAATACCTCAACCTTCAGTGATCTGCTTCCAGCTATGTTCCATCGTTTTGAGCTGGCGCTGGATAACAAGCTTCTGTTGCTCAAGTCTAATCATTTTAAGCTTCCATCTCAAGTCCTCGGCGTTGCCCTCAGCGGCTCCGTGTTGTTCGCGAGGCGGTGGATGAGGGTTTGCGGCTTTGATTGTGGGCTTCGGAGCTTCTTCGTCGTCATCGGATACGCCGGAAGCGCCATGAGAGGGAATTTTCTGGGACACCTTGGACTGCCGTTTTGGCTTCAAGACAGTAACCTTGCGCGCTGCCTTGGCTGGTTTTTTCCTAGCTTCCGGACCCTGTAAAGATTCAGCTCAGGATGGTCACTCTCCGCTATGATATCATTCGCTGTTGCTTACAAGTTTGGATTTCTTCGCTGTTGGTGCTCGAGGCGTTCCGTCTTTGACTTGCACGCCGCTTTTGCGCTTGACCGGCTTCGGGCGAACGTCTTCAGCTGTGCCGCCCTCTTCCGGCCTATCTGCAGGCTCTGGTACCGTTGAATGAGTGGAAAGGTCTTCATTTGGCACAGCTGGTGCTGAGCCTGGCAGAACACTCAAACGTTCCAGAATGACTGCGGAGTTTAGCACGATATGTCTTAGCAGACTTGACACTAAGCTTACTTCGAGAACGATAGTGAAATGTGCAAACCAAACGCTCGCCAAGCTTGCCCTCAAGTTCTGTGAATCGGTTCCTCAAAAGTGGATTGCGCGCGAGCATAGTCGCAGTTCCTGGCCTGGGTTCGTCAGCTTAGGGTGGTTGCAATGGAGGCCTATTGTTCATGTACGTGATGAAGTGGCTTTTGCGATGTGTCTTTAGAATCCGGGTGAACACATTTAGACCCACTGTACTCGCTCCCGGCTTCACCCTCTCGTATAGGGCCTTCGAAATGTCCTCGTCTGATAGTCACCACTATCCGACCAATCCTTTCAGCCTGGTATTTAATCTCATCACTTCCTTGGTGTTGGTCCTCGTCTAACGGTTACGTTAGCCACTTCAAAAGGTCAGCCCAGAAAGTCCTTCTTACCTAGCACAAAATCCGCAAAAGCGAAGTTACCGCGAAAGTGTTGACCCCCAATTTTATAGGTGAATGATGCAATCACGTTAGTCGGCGAGTCCTGGACCTCCTTCCTATCCCACCTTTTGCGGTGAGACACTAGCGAGCCATCGTCCATCTCCGCTTTAATAAGTAAAGAGCTTGCTTCTCCAAATTGAAAAGTCGGTAGAACGTGGATAGCTATTGCGAACTCCGCGCCGCTCTGGGCCCCAATATACTTCTCATTTGCTGTAGACGAACCGGGCTTAGGGTTGTCGTATTCGATATACTGCCTGTCATCGCTGAGGCTCTTGATGTAGATCTCTACGCCCTCAGGAAGATGCATCGTTACGTGACCGTCAAAGCCGGAGATGTCAGACGTGAGATTAACCTTCGGCCAAAGAACAAGACTCATGAGCAGAAGACGACCTGCTAAGCTTGTCGAGATCGATGTCTGTGAGGTGCAAGGGGAAAGTGTTCAATATCTGGGTGTGCGCCCTATTTAACCCGCAGTAAGCGAAGGAGAAGCGAAATTAAAGGTGACAGCATGTGAAACAAAGGGTCCAACGACGCGAGCTACAAAGTTGCTATGTCAGTCGGCAAACATGTCAAACAAGCGGACAGGGACTCGATAGTGTGTAGACTTTGGAAACATGTTGATCTGTCTTTGGAGAATGAGAATAAGCATGAGGTAGTCACGAGGACTTCCGATATCTTACTCGAGAAGCTCCGTGGCACCGACAGCTGTGAGCTGCATCTGCGGCCTCAATCATTACGCCCAAAGCAAAATGAAATTGAGATGGCCATTGAGCTACCCTCAAGCAATGCAAGATGCTAGACCGTCTGTCTTCTGACCGTCATCCGGGAAGATAACCGCCTTCATGCAAGGTTTAGTGGCCCAGAACTGCCGTCAACGCCAGAAAGCGCAGAGCTTCAATGCTAAAGCAAACACAGCAATCAG
Organism: Lichenothelia convexa; assembly: GCA_021030975.1. Taxonomy (NCBI): domain Eukaryota; kingdom Fungi; phylum Ascomycota; class Dothideomycetes; order Lichenotheliales; family Lichenotheliaceae; genus Lichenothelia; species Lichenothelia convexa. The sequence goes on from JAGFMK010000282.1 coordinate 9,411, forward strand.
CACATTTGTCTCTATTGCTTGCTGCGTCGCATTCTCTTCAGCTGCTGCTCTAGCTCAATCTCCCTTCGCATAATGGTCATCTTCCGAAGCTCGAGTTCTACGTCCTCCTCGCTGGTCATCGCGGCTTCATCGTGCTTCGTCCCTCCAGAGATAGTACATGCGCTGCGTTCCAGGGTTCCGGGCCGTTCTTTTTTGACCTTCGGTGATTCAGCTTCATCATCAGAAATGAGGCTGATATCTAGAGATGGAACATCCGTCATCGGCGTTGGGTAGTTGTCCGGTCGCACCTCTGGCTTCACGTATGTGCCCCGCATTTTGGCTTCCGGCATTCGCACCAGCTTTGGCGCAGCCTCGTCGTCTTCAGTCAGATCGATCAACATGGGCCTTTTTGCCGCGGGAGTACTCCAAAGCCCATCATTTTCCTCTTCCCGCTTACGCTTGATCCGCTTCCTTGCGCTATTGTTACTTCCACTCTGGATTGTTCCGTCGTGTCTAGATGAACTGGATTGCGCAGTGTCCATTTCGTCATCCTCAAAAGCATTCGGAGGTTGAGCTGTGCCCGTGTTCCCGGATCCGACTGGCGGACTTGACTCTGGCGCCACAGAAGGTTCATTCCCGTTCGTTACCACTTCTGGCAAGGTAGCTTCTGCAACTACCTTATCGGCTGGGAGTACCGGTTCGATACCTAAACGTTCCAAGGCAACTCACATATAAAGTAAGCTTGGAACCCCTAGTGAGATATGGGTTGAACATACACCGTGAGCGATAAAGGAGTGTACAACGGAAAAGCTCGCCATGCTTGCCACTTGATGGGGAGAAGCTAACCTTCTGGAAGGGATTGCTAGCCAGCAAAGTCGGATTGCCTGGTCTACGCCATTACTTTTCTCCTTTTGGTTGAGGGTAATCTGGAACCTACGTGACGAAGTGACTAATGCCATAGTCTTTGATAGTTTCCCGATCAGTTCTTGCCGAGCGAACGAGGTTGTCTGTGACTTCTTTTGGAACACGAGATCTCTTTGCACGTCCCCGTCTAATTCTTATCACTACGCGGCCAAGTTTCGAAACCTGCTTTTTGACCTCTTGAGAATCGAGGACCATGTCTTCATCTAGACCGTGTGTTAATTATTGTGTCAGTGAAGGGGTGATGGGATTCGGTGGTATACCGAGAGCAAACTCTCCAAAGGTGAAGTTTCCACGAAAGTATTGGCCGTCCGTTTTGTAATTGAATGAATTGATCTCCCTAACCAGTAACGCGTCGCAGTCTTTCTTTTCCAAGTACAGCCACTTGCGGACCAAGGATCCGTCGTCTATGACTATGTGGGTCTCTAGATGGGATGCTCCATAAAATTCAAATGTTGGCGACACCCGGACGACTACCGCGAACTCCTCTCCGCTTTGCGCCTCAATGTACTTCTCAAGCGCGGTAGCTGATCCATCCTTGGGCTTGTCGGGTCTCTCAGGTGCTCCAGATGCTGCAACCTCTGGCTTGTCGTAAACGACGTACGTCTCGCCAGTCCCAACCCTCTTGATGGACACCTCCAAGCCTTTGGTGAGTTGCATGGCACCGATGTGCAATGTGTCAAGTAGCGTTAATTGGATTCGCGCAGGAAGAAAGGGCGGTGCTACTTCGTGTCAGGTGATGAGCGGAGAAGCGATGCGCAGGTGGTACGACAGACGTGACGTTGTGACATAGAAACTCAACTGAAGGAGTGAGAATCCTTGGACTTTTCCTGGGAGAGCTGATGTGGAGTGTACAGGTATTTGCCAGCTCTGTTCGTCTCTCGGGGAAGAAGTGGATCTGAGCGGAAGACGTTTGCTCGAATTCCAGTGATGAGGAAGGCAGCCGTAGACTTCAGTGAAGGAAGTCGAAAGGCGAGAGCGACTACACTGTTGCTGCAGGAGGAAACTTTTGTTGTGAAAGTGAGATATTTTGCGCCCCAAAAAGGACCTGGAGTGTTGAAGAGTAAATTTCTTCAGAGATGCGAATCCGAAACAAGATCTCGAAGAGAGGCTGGATTCAGAAAGAATCGGAGGATTTTGGAAGTGAGCGTTGGAGCTGAAGTGCGAAAGTGAAGTGACGTGACGTGAAAGAATATGTTCGATGCACGTGACAACGTGACTGGTGACCGTCGAAGCGCACTCAGCCTTGACATGGTGATGGTGACGAAGTTCGATGATGAAGAAGGTCTGTGTCCTACTGCGCTCGTCACAAGCTCTGTTTGTGTTGCTACTGATAGATCTGTAGTGCACCAAATTAGTGGCATTCCCTTGATATACATTAACGAAACGGAGCCGATATTATGAACGCACATGTTCCCGTTAACGCCTTCGAAAAGTTTGAATACCGGCAAGAGGTTGGAGGTAACTCCAAGTTTGTCATCAGCCGTCGAAAAGAAAGGAAATGTAGAAAGAGCACACCACTTATCTATGTGAACCAGGGAGGGATACCTTGATCTTTCCGATAGGTGTATATGTAGTGCAGTTTGTTAGTCGCCAAGGGAATGAGGAGAATGAGGTTGCTCCATAAGAGCCATCCCATGTGGAAGTTCTGTGAGCATACCAATCCAAGGCCGATAGCCCATCACTGCCTGCTCCGTCGCAACATCTTCAACTGTTGCTGGATCTCTATCTTCCGGAGCTCCCACTCCAGATCTTCTTCATCGGCCATCATATTTCCATTCTGTATGCGAGAAGCAACTTGAGAGCGGTAACATTCTCGGTCTTGTTGGGCTTCCATCCCCGCTTTCATAGCCTCTCTTTCAGCGCATGGAATGGTGCTGCAGGGGAGAACTTGTGCATCGCTCTGGTACGTCGCACGCGGCTCCTCCTTGGGCTCGTCCTTGATGCAAATTCGCTCAACATTTTCCTCGGTCTTAACCTTTGGGGTTTGCGCCGCCACAGGCTCGGTCTTGTCATCACCTGTCAGATCCACAAGCTTAGCTCTTTTTGTTGCCGGCACCTGCTCGACTTCTTCTCTGGAATGCTTTCCAAGCTCCCGTATGACGGGACTCGATATGCGGATAAACTCTCGTTGCAGCGCAAAGGTTCCCTTCTCCGAGCCGTGTGGTTCTGCAATGGCATTGCACTGCAGCTCTGGGGAACCTGGCTTGGGGGCCACAGTGCTACTCTTGGCTTCTTCTGAAGCGCTTGGTTCCGCCGGTGCTGCTATGTCACATTCCGCCTTACAGTCCGATTGTACCAGGGTTTCGTTTAGTGGTCGAATAACCGGAGACATGGGTATGATGCCCATACGTTGCAAGCTGACTGGGCACAGTGAGTACCAGGTACCTCCTGAAGCTTGAACTCGGACTTACATCGAGAGCGATAATGGAAGATGCCATGGATGGGTTCACCATTCGTGCCTCTCAAAGGAACGAACTTTTCACTCCGATACTTCCCCGAAGTGGTGAGACTGGAGGCACTTGGACTGTTCAATGTCAAATTCTACCACTTGAACAGTGAGAGAGCTAACCGTACGTTACGAAATGACTGATACAATGATCCTTCACAAGCTCTTTCGCAGCCCTTTCTGACGTTATCTTGTCGTTCTTCCGCCAAGACTGATATCCCTCGCATGGTTTCATGTGACCTCGTTGGATACTGATATCTATGCGTCCAAGATGCGCAACCAATTTTTGGAGCTCGTCGGATCCAAGACAAATATTATCATCTAAAGCGTGGTGAGTCGCCAAGCGTCTTACTGCGCGAGTCTGCCAAGTACATACCGAGCTCGAACCCTGCGAATGCGAACCTTCCAGTAAACAACTTGTCGTCTCTCCGATAAGTGAAAGTCTTGATTTCCTTGGCCTGACCGTTCTTGAAACCGGTTTTGTTCATCCGCCGTGTATTGTTGACCAATGACCCGTCATCGACTTTGATGGTAATCTGTACTGCCGAAGCCGTGAAGTAGATGAAAGACCATAATAACTCGACTACTATGGAGAACTCGGCGCCGCTTTCGACTTCGATGTATCTTTGTGGATCCAAAACTCCTTTCTCGGGATCCTCATATTCTGTGTACGCCTTGCGGTCACTGTTTCTTAGGTAGGCGTTGATGGACTGCTGGAGATGCATGGCTACGGGGTACTCCCCAATCGGAGAGCCAGGGGTGATCAAACTTCTTTGCGCTCTGAGAAAGGAGGACAATCGTGTAGAAAGCAAGCAGATGTGCCTCGTTACGACGTAGGACTGAGGGTCAATGTGGGCTGTGATAAAGGAATCTCCCGAGCTTGGTAGAAGTTGCCGTGAGATAGAATGCAATGCTGCCCAATCTTCCTGCTTTATCTTAGAGGAGGGTGATGTAAGGGAAGATGGTGTGAGGGAGTGCGCAACTTAGTCTTCTGCTTGATCTTATAGGCGATGATGCGAGTGAGAGGTAAGTGTATTCTCAAAGCTCAACGATGTCAACTGAAGGTGATTGAGTGCCCCAGTTCAATATGACTTTTGCTGGTGGTTGAACTACACGAGGCGAAGATGTGACGACCTGAGATACGGTGTCGACGTATCTGCAACAGTCCTGAGTGACGTTCTTCGGGGATGCAAGTGAAGGGTAAGGGGTACGTTCAACTGAAGATTTTATGAGACAGTTCACATGCAGGGGACCCTCAGAGTGAGCGATGACGGTGAACTTGAACAGTGCGGTTGCAAACGCAAACCCCTCGCTACTCTCTACTCTTGTGCCTCTTCCACTTTGCACTCGCGAGACAAGCCAGAAACTACCAGACACTGTACAAGCGAGCAAATGCCCCAACGCTATGCGCCGCCATGGCCCTCGAAACAGGCCAGTCTGCAGTACTCCAACGCTCGCTATGCCCAGCCCAAAACCAATGCACCGGAAAGTCTCTGTACAGGACGCACTCATCACGCAGAAAAGTCATGACAGAACCCCACCGCGGGTTCCCCTGCACCATCACTCAATCAGGCGCCTCATCCCCACCCTCCCCTTTCCTCCTCCCTATCTCCTTCCCCGTCACCCCACCCACAGTCTCAGCCGTAGGAGTAGCATCCTCCTCGTCCTTCTTACTTCTCCGCTTCTTCACGCTCAACGTATCCCCCGCATCAGGGACCTCCACCGCTTCTCCATTCAAGTCCAGATTCGGCGGCTCCTCGAAGATCGTGCTCGCAGGTCCACCATTCTCATCACTCCGCCCTCCTGCTGCCCTACGCCTTCGCCGCCGCATCCTCTCGTCATCTGCACTTTCTCTTCGCCTCCGCACACGCAGGCTGTCATCTCTGACTAGTGTTTCTACGTCCACGCTATCGCGACGCAGGCCTTGTAGCAGGCTGGCGGCGCGGTCAGCGATGTCCTCCCCTTCAGAGGCGGCACCACGCTCTGCTTCTCCGGCGTCGGATGCGGCTACGTTCGTTTCTGTTTCGCTGGGAGGGCTCAGCAGCCCTGTCGACTCCACTGTAGGCTTACTGAGCCCAGGTAGTTCAGGAATCTCCTGGCCTGACGCGATGCGGACCTGGTGGCGGTCTTTTAACCTTGCACGTCGTCTGCGATCGCGCTGATCGCGTGCTTGTGGGGCGGCTGCCCGCAGTTTTTCGAGGAGCGTATCCATGGCGCCCGAAGCAGCGGGCGAAGGTGGGGCGTCTGGAGTCCCGTTTTGGAGAGCTGGGTTGGTGGCCTGTTTCCGGCGCATCGACTGTTCGTTGCGTCGACGCGTCTCTTCCATTATTATGTTCTTCTCCCTGGATTTCTGTACAAAACGATACACGTTAGCATATGTATTAAGGTAACATCACGGAAAGAACATCGACGCCACTTACCTTCCATTCAGTGACGAATACCGCCAGTTTGGAGAAGAAGTCTCGCCTGGCGTTCTCGTCCTGTTTATCCTCACCATAGAAAGTCATAATGTCATCATAAGTTCTCGTCATTTCGTCTAAATACAGTTGCAACTGCTCAGCCTTCCTTCTAGCCTCTTTCATCGACCGCTGGGCTACCAGAGCAACTCGGTCCTGGGGATGAAACTTCTTCGGATCGCTAAGGTTACCGGAATCCAACGATGACTGCACGTTTTGAATGTTAGAGATGTATTTCTTCGCGTCTAGCTGAAGTTGTTCAACGTTGAGCTTTTGCGCGGCCACGACCCCCCCGATCTCGTCAACGAAGCCTTCCCACTCCGGATACTGGGTTCTCACGATACGCTCAACTAAGTCTGCAAACGTGGACTCGTTCTTATCATCTTTGATCATTCCGAGTCTAGCAAGAGAACTGAGCTTGAAGCCAGTCGCCTGCTTGTTGGTGTCGTTCATGTAATTGCCAATGTCGAGAATCAGTCCGAGGACGTTCATTAGAGTGACGGAATCTCGCAACGACTCCGAAACCCGCACAACCTCCTTGAGCTTCACAGAGATCTCATCATACTCTGGCTCGAAGCTCCGTGTCAGCGCCAAGGCCCGCATACGCGCTTTCCAGTAGTGGTGCAGTTCGAAAGCTGTCTGGAGGTAGATCTGGTCTTCCCTCGTAAGCTCTGAAGGATCCTGCTCACGGTCGGTAGTCGCTGCATTCGGACCTGTCCAATCCTTGCTGTAAGGCGCCATGAGCTTGGAGATATTCTCGGAGATATTGCAAAGATCTTCCTTTTGCAAGAAGTCCATAACCACGTTGTTATCAAGAACTTCTTTGTCACAGTGGATGATCATTCGTACAACGTCGTCAGCAGGCAGTTGAGAGAACTTGGCTAACGAGATTTCTAAATTATGTTAGTTTGGAGTCATGTTTGGTTGAATGGTTAACCTACGGAATGTGCGCATGAGATCACTGGAGATGATTTGCTTCTTCTCACTCTTTTTCGACGCGGTTTTCCCAATTTGCTTGATTTCCTTGGCCAGAAATAGTTTCTCTACCTCATCAAGGACACCCTTACGCGACAACTCGAGATACTTTTCTTCTTTTGCTTCGTGGGTAGGAGTATGACCAGCCCAGATGGTAACTTGCGGGGTGTCAACCTTATCCCAATGGAGCGCCTTGAGTTTCTTCTTAGGTCTGACATGAGCGAAGCCGACTTTAGGAGCCGCAGCATACTCGGTGCCAGGAACAAAGGTAGGCCCGCGCCTTGAACCTGGCGGCGGAGGAAGCCCAGGGGCAGGTGGCGGCGGTGGACCTGTGGAGCCATCGAAACTCATTGGTGGCAGGCCTGGCATTGGCGACGTTGGTTGGAACCCTGACATTGGCGGAGGAGGAGGAGGCGGAGGAGCATTACTATTGAAACCAGGCATTGGAGGTGGCGGTGGGGGAGGAGCATGATTGGAGAAGCCAGGCATAGGCGGTGGAGGAGGCGGAGGAGCCCCGGAGAAGCCAGGAAGTGGAGGAGGTGGCGGAGGAGGAGCATCATTCTTGAATTCGAGTGTCGGCAGTTGACCATCAACTGGCGTCTTTGGCGACTCAGACTCAAGGCTGGGATGAGAAGTACCAACAGTGACACCATCGCCATCATCATCGCTGGCATCGTCCCGTCGGATTTTGGACGTTATCTCCTGCAGCAAAGCAGCATTCTGCTGCGAGGCTATCCTCGGTCGTCTCATTTGCACAAGACGTGGTTTCTCGATGATCGTCCCTTCATCGTCAACCTCCTCAGCTTCGCGCTCAAGCTCGTCGGCCAGGGCATCTGCGGCAGCTCTACGTGCTCCATTGTAGCCATTCCTGTCTCTGGAGACCGAGCCAAGGAAGCGCTCAGGAATGTTACCGTTCATCATCTGAGCAAGCTCGTCTTCTGGTTCTCCAGGTTCTGCTCCCATCTTCTCCCGCAGCTCTCGAAGTTTATCCGTCGGATTAATCTGCTGCCACACCTTGCCCTCAAGCTTCGCTTGGGTCTTGGCACGTTCCAGTTGCATCTCAAGCCTCTCCATAAGCTTCTCGCGGTCAATAATGCCTTGCATATGGACGGGATGAGCTGTAAGGTCTTTGCCGCTTCTTCTCACTGCTGATGCGGCTACCTCCTGAGCGTCACGAAGCATCAGATAAAGCTCTCTTGTCTCGAGCTCGTTCCGCTGAAGCTCTTGTGCTCTCACTCTTTGCATGTCCAAAAGCTCAGCTTTTAAGCTATCATTTTGTCGATTCTGCAGCTGTATAACTGCTGACTGCTCGTCCAGCTGTTTTTGAAGCTTTGCTACCATGCCTTCCGCGCCAAGTTCAACCTGTGATTTCATCTCATCTCGCTCAGCCATCGCCGAATCGGCAACCTGACGAGATTCGATGGCCTCATCGCGGGCTTGCCGGGCTTCTGAGTCGGTATACAGTCTGTCCAGGAGGCTTTGGACTGTGAAGTTGAGACTTTGCTTCAAGTCCATATCTGGTAGCCGACGGTCCATGGCAACATAGCTGAGCATGTTATCCACGAGCTGAAACATCCGCATCCGGTCTTCGCCCTCGTTGTCCCGAATCAACAGCATATGCTGAAGCGCCGACAGAAAGTAATCATGCGCTCTGGTACCCTGGACTTTGGATGAGATGGCGTCTACGATTTGAGCAGGGTCGGTAAGATCTTTGACTTCGCCATCTAAGCTATCTTTTAGGCTGCTGTCTTCGCGCTCTAGGAGGTCCTCATAGTCGATGGCTTCATTGGTCCGGTACCGCTCGATTTGCTTGTCAATCACCTCATACTGGAAGCCTTCCATCTTCGTCAGTATCCTCTTGATACCGCACGCCGTAAACTGAGCACGGATATGGCAGCGTAGTTGAAGGTCTCTTTCTGGAGCGTCAACAACCATGTTCACGAGAAACAAGGTCGCCACAGCATATTCCATTAGAAGATTCTCCATCCCAATGCCACCATTGCGTATCTCGTCACTTGCACCAACCAAGCTGCCCATCTTTCCTCTGCCGTCAATAGAAACCTCGACAATGCGCATCCAGGCGTCAAATCGGCCATTCTCTCCTTGCATATTTTTGAGATGGTCAAGGGCTTGCAGGACTTTTAGATGGCCTTGACCGTCGGCCCAGTGGCACAAAAACGTAAGCACATCGCTCACAAGCTTCCGGGTATTCAGACGGGGAGAGACAAGCGAGCCAGCCAAAGCTGTAATGATTTGCGGATGAGCCAGGGCATTGTCCGCACCATACTTGTTATTCATGAGGGCCTTTAAGCATTTCACAATGTCATATTCCCGGTCCAGGTCTTTGTCGCTACTAGAACCTGTTTGTGTCTGGCCTTGAGCTTGCCTTCGGTTGATCTTCGCTAATACGTTGGTAAGGGCAATCTGACCCTGGGCTTCGACAAAGGATTTGACCCATCCGATCGGCTGCGTACGGAGACTAACACTCAAGCTCTGCAGTTGCTTCGCGGAGATGGAGTTGTCCATAACCTTCCGGACATACCACTCCGGACTACCTTCCTCCTCAGCTTTTCCCAGAATGCCATATTGATCTGAGCCAACAAGAGTTGTTCGTGCATTTTGCCTCCTCTTTTGCTCCCCTTGCCATTCAGCTAACCGATCTTGGTGTACCAGCGTCCACTTTTTTGATATGGGATAAGCTTCCATTTGGCGTCTTGCCTGCTCCGGTAGAGACTTCCAGCCCCGTTTATGCATCAAAGCCAGAAACTCTTGCTCTATCACGCGGTCATCGCTCGGCCGCGCCAAATTGAAACCTTCAGGCGCGAACGACGTTGTTGAATTGAAAGCAGTTGGGTGATGAGAATTTAGGGTGTTGTGTTGGCGGGATTGTCGCAGTGAGAAAGCGGATGCTGTTGGAAAGAGGCTCTGGCGGTCAAGTGTTGAGGAGGAGAAGGTGTTTGGGTGAGGGTCGTTCAATGATTGGGCACTCGAAGCCCGATTTATGGAGTTGTATGAGTAGACGCTGGCCTGATCCGAGGATGACCTTGTGTTTATGGACGAATCGGTTGCCGCATAGGTGTTGTTGTAGCTACGCTGCGAGTCTACGATAGTGCTCGCTAGACTTCCGGTTCGGCCATATTGAGGCTGGTGAGCGTTCCGTTCCCCAGTGGGCAGAGCGGGAAGTGCTCGCCCTGATGGGTGTGATATGCCGTTGGGTGCATGGCCGCTCGAACTCACTGCCGGATATTGGTGATAATCTCCTCCACCTTTGTTCAAGTGATGTGGTAGCGGTTCCATCCATGCTGCAGGCCTTGAATCGTCCTTAGGCAGGTAGTCGACCGTTATGGGCGGCTTGTTGTCCGCCATAGTATGATGGTAAGGGATTGATGTTATTACTCCTGCTTCCATAGCAAGCCCTGATGTATCCTTGAATGGTTCTTGCCTGTCGATAGAGGCTAACGATGTTCGGTGAGAATGTCTCGAGGATTGCGAGCCCGCAGCGCTGCTGGGCAGGCTCCGCGGTTCCGATATGTATTGACTGTCACTGCTCGACTTGTCCCTCCCGAGCTTCCTTGAGAAGAACGATTTTCCTCCAGAAGACTGCCTCGGTTTTCCATCTGACGACGCGCTTGGGGCCATTTCCGTAGGCCGTGCTTGAGCGGTTGCTCAGCCCGTTTGTGCCGCCAATTGAGTGTTGGAGCACTTGATGTCACCTTCTCGACCTGTTCATTCGCCGTTTTAATAAATGGCCTCCGGTTCGGTCGACAAAGAGAAGCGTGGGCGGTGCTTGAAACAATGGCTGCCCAATGCGGCGGCGGCAACGTGGGTTGCTTCTGCGGGTGGGAGTTGCCGCCACAAAGAGAACACCGCAATGTCAACTCCGCCCAGAAGACGTGCAAGAACACATCTTCTCCACGTGCTCGTCCGGCGAGTTAAGGTAAGGTATGGCGTGTTGGGAAACCGTGGAGAATAATGGGGCGGGTGATGGAGTGATTCGCAGCTCGCAATAATACAGTAATGGTTGCAAAACATCGGGAGGAACCTTGAGCGAAGTGGAGGCGGGCCCCTGAAAGACTATTACGCTACAGTACCGACTATGCCGACTACTGTATCTTCTTCCGACACCATCCCATAGCATTTGCTGAATTGAATTGTCTATTCCTATCCATCTGTCATCGTCGCCCGAGATGCTGCATCGCGTGCGAGAAAGTGTACCTTCTCGGTAACCGAAAAGGGGCCCTGGCGGATACGTTTCGCCTCAGTCACAGCGCCATTTTCTTCTTTCCTATCGGCGCATAGCATCTTCAGACAGGAAAATGGCTGGATTCCTTGCACTGCTCAAGGTATACTATGCTAATGCACACGATAATCCGGTTGCTAACAGTTCAAAGACTATCTTCATACCCGCATTGTTATCACTAATCCTCTACCTCCTCCTGACATACTTGGTCTTGCCGCTTTACCGGAAACATCGTCAAAGATATAATCAGTATCTCCCTCTGAGTACTATCGCAGACCATACATCATCTCTACGCTATCGCATAACCAGTCTGCTATCGAAATATCTGCTACCTCCGTCTTGGCGGTGGAGTCGCGGGAGGGTCGTGGACGTATCACAACCTGAGAGCAACGAGGATGACCTATTTGACGAGGAGGACGGAGAAGCTATGACTGGCTTTAGTATCGATGAGCGAAGACGAGAAGCACTCGATAGGAGAAGAAGCTCGGTCGATGAGCAGGAACCAAGACTCAGTCGCGACTTGGAGGAAGGTTTCAAGGATGACAGCGACGAAGAACGTGACCAAGGGACATCAAACACGAGGTAGAAAATATAACTGCGGTCGGAAGTCTCTCAAATTCCGTGAAAATGCGCAGAACCTTTAAGAGGCTACCAGCATTATTGCTATGGCATCCGGAACTGCGGTGATGGCTCTGATCCGTCCTTCCATTGCCATCACGCGCAACAATGTACTCTCAAGGCTTCTGCCTGACAAAATCGTATCTCACTCATCCGGCTGTATATCTGTTGTGGCTTGCAAAGCGCGATAAGGGATGCTGTATCGCGCTTCTCTGGTTCGCTGTCGCCTTCTCTGTTTACCCCTGGACATGGATCCCGCCAAGGAGACAGCAATATCTACATCGTTCCGCCTCATAGCAAACGCGAAACGTAGTACGGTGCGATGTGTTTGTCTATTACACTGGCCCTTAGAAGCGCAGAAATGGCCATGGCTGCATCAAATCAGCTGCAGAACCCTGCACTATCCAAGCGCATCCATGCACAGCTGGGTTGACGGCCATTTGATCGTCGGCACAAGTGTCAGTCAACGCACATACCTTGGTCCGTTACCTACTTCGTCGCTATGGAAAGGCTGCACTTCTCCGCCGACGATCTGCGCAACAACATCTTCAGTACGTAGCAGGCGCCAACTTTCCAGGCCACCGGGAATGCATGTGACTGGCAGTGGTACCGGGAGTGGGACTGTTCTGGCTCCAGCTTCGGCTTGAGCTGTTCTCCCTAACTGACATCCTTCATCAAGGTTCAGCCTAGTATATTCTCCTCTGGGCACGAACATCCTTCAACTTTTACTACTCTCAACTACTAGGATAGCTCTGGCCATAACTTTGGTGCCAGCGCGAGTGCTAACCCGTCCTAGCAGTAAGAGCAGTGAAAGTTGAAGGCTGTTCGTTCTCCAGAGGACGAGACTATCAGGCCGGACCTTGATGGAGGACGTCTGCAGGGTGAACAGCTCAAAGCCGAAGCTGGAGCCAGAACAGTCCCAGTCCCGGTACCACTGCTACTAACACAGTGCAGCACCAGGCACCATCCTCTTCAGCGCTCAGAGTGGTACCAGCACCGCGCAAGAAATGCTGGACGCCTTTGGCATTACATTCATGAAATCGGATTATTCGTCCAGGTTTCGATACACCGCAGTCTTGATCTACATGAAGAATTATTCCAAACCGGTTATGCTGGCGAGTGCCTGGAATGACGCAGATACGACCTGAGCAATGCTAATTTCCACGACTTCCTCGCTGCGCAAGTTTCGCCGCCAGTTCGAACCGGCAGTTGCGCAGCGGGGAGGGCGTGCAATGCCGTGGGCATGCACAGCTCTACGAGGGGTACGTGAACGGAGGCACGGAGGCCAGCGTATCTGACTGAGGTGGAAGATGTGCGGAGGGACTTCAACAGTTGAATGGATTCAGACAGAAGGAGGCAAGGTTTTGAGGCAACGAGCGCATAAAGTAGGAGACGGCTTTGGTCGCATTGGATGGTGATTTGCGGGCATTTCTCCACTTTACAGATAAATACGGGTGCATCACGATCTAAGAGTCGGTTTGCATTCCTCAACGATCTTGAGCAGTCTCAAAAGCCTCCGCCGAGGAATACAACCCGGTATGCGCTTGCATTTCTAGCGGCGCACTGGGCTTCCCGAGATAACTGTCGATGATCTCGGGCAGTGATATGAGTCAAAGACCGCAAGATTGGTAGGGGCGTGCCGCCGGGTTTTCATCCAACCTTAGTATGACCCCGCGGATATTGAGAGATCTGTAACACTGGCGCATGCTCAGATTACTGTCAGCTGAGGAAATGTTGACATACCGGTCAGAAGGAGGTTTCTCCAATTCGCTGCTTCGCGCAGAAAGCGCGTCGTACACGCAGAGCGCCTCTCATTTCATGCAGAAAGCTCCGTAAGATAGGCCTGATAGCATCATCGCCCGACGAGGGCATGATCAATGCGTGTCTCGTGCCCATTCAGACAGAAAAAGTTGTGTTGCTTAGGAAGTAGCTGGAGTTCAAGCTAAACGGCGGTCAGAGCACGGATCTTGCGGTAATTGAACCGTCAAGGTGAAGACCGGCTTGCAGTAGAAAAACTTCCCTTCTCTGATTGTTCTCATTTTCGCCACCTTTTCTGACTACGAAGGCAGTTCTGCTGTGATTAGAGTGCGGAGCAGCCGCATGTTTTGGAATGTTATGTGCTCAGTTCTATGTGATTCTTCCGGCCTGCGAATATCCGGTGGAGTGGAGATGAGATTTTAGTGCCATGAGTCTGTTGACATGCGCTCCCAGGTCCACAAATGGATATCGCTATAAGGGAGTTACGACGTGTTGCGATGGGGAGAACGAGCGAGCGGAGAGTGACGTGCAAATTGCTCTAAGGCTTTCCAGTGGTACTCTTTCGGGGCCCGGAGTGAGAGATCAGTGCGGTGAATGGGACACGGGTGGAGGGAGAGCGGAATTTGGGGATTTGGGAGATGTATGCGTAAGTTTATTCGTAGATGTGTGCATACGTGCGCAGTTGAGTCAACATGCTCTGATTGCGTTGGCCGGAGAAAGGTGTAACGTCAGTGCCGTGTGAAGGGATGTGTTTACTTCTACGAAGCGTATGCTTTAGTATAACGTGGTCATTCACAAATCGAGCGGTTCATTTCTCAGTCCGATGATAAGCTGCAGATAAGGTAGTAAATATTGTGCTCATATAGCTAGGGAAACGTCTCGAGCAAGGATCTCCTGTTATCTTTTGGAACGGCGGATGCGTTGATACATATCTTTGAAACTCTTATGTGGAATGAGAGAAGGAAGCGCAAGTTTCCAAGGGCATCAGCTTCCCGGTTTTATTCGAGTGATTGCACCTCCTCGTTGAATAAAGTCTGTTTGCTATATAGCCCGCTACGAACTCTCCCTTCTCCGTGAGAAGACGAGGCTTGAGCACTCGGCTTGGTGGCCCGAAGATTGGAGACATTGGGTTCCACAACTTCTGCATACTGTCCTCTGCTTCTTTGCTGCTGGTACATTCTCATTCCGCTCCTTAGTATCTTCTTGTGCCTAGCTTTCAGCTTGTGGGAAAAGAGACGTGGTTTTATTGTTCCCGATGGCGGTTATTTCATCGGTTAATCGTTTTGCCGCGCCGCTTTTTTGATGTCCGAGGGGTCCCTTAGACTTGCCAAAGGCACCCCAATCTGTTGTCTCTAGCCTTTATTGCATCCCCGTCCAGTGTCCATCGAGAGCTACCGGACTAGCATCCAAGACCGTGCTCACTACAATATGCAATCAATAGCATCGGCCTGTTGCTCGCCGCAAGGCATAGGATGAACCACGGGAAAGTTGTTCCGTGGCATGCACTTCAGCCGTTGAAAGACATCTGCATGCAGCCCGCCATCTTCGCATGCACGTCTATAAGTCACTCATAGTGCCGAATATGGTGCCATGAAAGGCGGGCTGCGAGCTCATCGCTGTGCTTTGAAGTACGCCGTAGCTACTGTTGGATTGTGCGACTTGCAACTGGATCTTTTTTCTGACCATGAGGATTGTAGGAAATGCCGTTCTGAAAGCTGTGCACTTACTAAAGAAGCTTGATGCATTCTCTCGTTAGCATATATGTTGGTCCATAAGGCTTCGAGTTCCTTCGCCCAAGGCCTTCGCAAGCCCAAACTTCTCTGCTCATTCACTTCATCCGAAGCCACAAGCCGCACGCTTCTCCCAAGCCTAGTATGATCTGAGATAGAATAGAGTCTTGCAATTGTGGTCTTGAGAAGCACTCAGCTAAGTGTCTTGAGTCCCTGCGACGCGATGGCGAAACAAACAACGGAATACGGTCGCCTTGAGAGCGCGTTCAGGCGGTGAATGTGAACCTTTACAACTTCACTTCCTGGCCCACACAAACAAAAGACTCCTCACTCAGGAACTTCTCCACTTCTTCCTTCTCAACACCCTCACTGCTATGCTTCCTTCCCTCTGCAACCTCAATCTTATGTAGCAGCTCGCTTCACTTGGTTTGTCCTCACTTACCTCCATGGCTTCCGCCACGACATCCACTGTCTTGGAATCATTGTTCAATCACATCGCCCTACCACCGCGTCTTCCGGCCAGACAAGACTCTAAGACTGAGCAAGTCGAGCACGGTCTAACTACTCGCCTTTTAAACGCCAGTCGCACGTTAAGAGACCTTGCCCCCAACGATTATTACGATCAATGGGACTGCATCCGCCGCTCACTGGAAAGCTGCAGGACTGTGAACGCGGGCGGGAAAATCAACAAGACATCTCTATTGAAGGAACTCCATGGCCTGCAACGCGGACACGTGCTTATTCTGCACATCACTGAGCAAAATGCCGGTCTGCTGGTTAGAAGGCAGACAGAGTAAGCGACCTCTATCCACTCTCGCATAGGGCCGGTTTAGCTGACGTCTACTCTTCTATTAGTGCCGGAATCGATCACGTCATCTTCGAAGCCTTCGAAGCTTCTCCCATTTCAGAAAGTGTCCTTGCCTCCGTAAAGGCCCTAGAGTGGGATTTTCCAGGCTGCGCGGTCGCTATCCCCTTCTCAGAGTTTGACAAGCCAGCTTTTCAAGACAACCTCGCGAGTTTCCTTGAGAGAGCCAGCACCGAATCCATAAAGCGCTTTGCAGCACGCACTGGAAAGGCTGGGTCCTACGCGCTAGAAAGTCGTGACACCGTTGATCCAGCTTTGATCACTCAAATGCTTATGACCTTGCTCGAAGTCAATGGGCATCGTATATTCCCACCGCTGTTGCGTAAACGCATCCGCGATGATGTGTGCTGGGCCGACGGAGCCGAGAAGCCTTGGCGAAGATGTCCCTTCTGGCTCGTGCTACGTGTTGGAATTCAGAGGCATCTGTGCACACTGCTCGGTGGTGAGGAAGGGCGAGTGCAATACAAGTTTCTAATCTGTCTTGTGCTCTCACGCCTTCTAGATGACATCTTGGGATATCTCAGCCCGGAATCCTCGATATTTCTCAAAGCGAAACTATGCCGCCGTCTCGTCAAGCTGGAGGCTGACAAGGCAAGAGCTCCATACTCTCTGCGTAAAGTCTACGAGAACATGTTCAGCACTGTTGGAACTGTGTTTCAAAGCACGTGCCGCAATACTGATGCACGAATTGAAGCGGCGTGGAAAGCTTTCAAGCAGAGTGTGCTGAGACCCGTTCGACCTTTGCCACATCATGCAGAACCGAGAGATCTGTACCTCACACTTCCAAACAGCGGACCTTATCTGCAGCAAGTCTTGATCGAACCTCTACACGCATACGGCGCTCTTCAGCGTCCAGCTTCACATCTGCTGCCGGGAGATTATTACACTTCAGCCTCGAACAGAAATAATTTCAGCATGTTCGCTTGCCGCTACTACTCACTGTCAGAAATTGAGGCCAACTTTGAGACAATTCATGTCGCTTCACTACCACCTGACGATAATTGTGCGGACTGGTGCACAAAGCTCGCAAAAGACATTGAGATGTACTTCAATACCGTCGCCGGTGCCTATGATGGCAACCCAGAGCAAAAGAGTATCATGCTACTCATAGTAATGGACCTCTGGGTGTTTATGGACAAGTGTGCGACCAAGGCTTTCGGGATACTGAATGAATACAGCCCAGGATTCCCGCCGGAGATACTGGATGTTCTGCAACTATCTAGATTTCAAGACATGTTACGGTTGCAAAAGATTCAAACTTATCTTAGTGAACGGCATACGCAGTCCAAATATTCCCACATGACAGTGTTTACCAACCCTACCAAATCATGTTTTGCGGTGCAATATTACGACCAGTCGACAATGTTGCAAGAACTTCATCAGCGTATCAATGTTGCTGCAGATCTGGGGCGCGAGAAAAAGGAACAAGAATGGGAGCGGCTGAGCGCGCAATATGAAGCCCTGATTAAGGCCATTGCAGAAATGTCTTGCATGTTCACTGCCTCGGAAGAGTGGCCTTACGACAGAATTCATGACGACCGCCGGTGCACAAAATGCTATCAACAACGCTCTGCCAAGCGAATGAAGATCCTGATCCACGAACATCCTCTTCCATCTGACTCTGTTTATGCTAAAGCGGCAGTTTTTGAACTTGCATGTCCCACAGCTTTTGCAGCGTATCGTGACATAACCTGGAAGATCATGAGTACGCTAGCGCTTCCAAACGAGACAACTCGCCTTGAGCCAAGGGTCCTGTTACGTTACTACTCCGAGCTCCAACCATTCGTGGATTCAATGCCTTGCAGCGTGTCACTCGCGTCAACAACAAAATCATTCCTTACTTCTCACTACTCTCACGCTTCTCTTCCAGTCAGTCTGGAAGACATCTGCAAGGCAAACCCATTGAAGCTTGAGTACTATGACACATTGTCCGACTTATGGCCGGCACGCCGATCACAGAAGCTGACTTTTGCACACCATTGCCGAGTGACATTACCGACGAGCTCCCCATTCTCGTGCTTGCAATCATCTTTGGACACTGCCATAACTTCAGATGGACCCTCTTCTTATGAAATCATTGCATCTCAGACCAAGTGCCCTTCAAGTTTGACCGTATATGAGTTTATGGCCTATCAAGGGCTTTTGTCGGGCAAGAACCGTCGATGGCCTGCAATACTACTGGAACTTGGCTCATCGAACTTGAACTTCAGTACAGAAGCGACTAACTTGCTTATATCACGGCTTGCAACGCAGGTGGGGCCAGTCGGCGAAGGAGGGACCCTCCGCACTGTGCACGCAATATTCGAGGACAAGAAATTTTGCGAACGATTGATGATGCAACTCTCTCAACGACTGGATAGCATATCTTCGAACTGGCGGGAGACTCACTGCATGGACTTGCTGGTCACATTAATCACCAGGTTGTGTTCCTTAGCATCAGAGCCTACTACCAAAAAGGAGGCCGGCGAACTTCTCGAAACAGCTCGGCACATAACATATCAGTGGATCAGCAAATTAAGAGTGGAGATTCACGGAGCAGTGGATGCTGATACCTCGCGGAGCTGCTCTAGGTATGCATTCTGGGCTGCCTTGCTATGTAGGAGAACCTTCTGGCCTCTGAGTACCGATGCGGAGGAGACCCTCAAATCAGCAGCCCTCCATTGCTTCATTGAATGTTCAATCGCTTTGCAAGACAACTTAGTCAGCGACCCCAGTACGCTGCCAGTCCTCGCAAAAGTCGCGCTTATTCGCGACTTGAAGATGGCGCATAAAATGCGCTTCTTGCTTCGTCGATCTCTCGAGGCTAGCCGAGACAGCTTGATCACTGCGCTGAGTTCTGTTTGGCCAGAACCTGAAGGCTCTCCGCCAAGAGTTGTGTCTGACTTTGAATTCCTTCCCAAGCCAAACGAATGGTGGACCACATCTACTGTCAACGCCACGAAGCAAAGCAGGGAGCAGGTGATACACTACCATGTGCTCGAAGGCCATTTGCTGGTTAACGGCAAACCGTTGGGCCAGTTGCCAGCAGAGCATAGACAAGCAGTCATTTTACAAGAGCTCTTCGGCAACCAGAGCTTGTTGACATACCCTTCGGGTCTCCATGGTATGACCTACTTATTAGCCATCCGTCCCTTTGGCCATCAGGTACATCTCGGGTTCCGGAACAACCAGCTTATTGTGAGGGCATGCTTCCGTGGAGCTGTTCTGGAAATCGTCCCGCGTCAGACGTTCGCCGGCCCATCGGGTTTTGACTTGCCGACACCACTCGTCCATGATTGCATGCACTGGCTGGATCTCAGGACTGGATCTATGGAGATCAGGAAGCGACCGGATATATGGCGAGTTAAAGAGAGCAACTGGGTCCTTGATGTTCATGCGCGCCAAGCAAACCGACGGAGAGTTTCCTGGTTGACCCACACAGTCCGCTGTTCCAACACATTGCTCGTCAATTCGACCGGTTTGAGCAGGCACACTATTTGACTGTCTATCAGCCGGCAAAGGGAAGTTTGTCCGTTGAGCTACGCCGCTTAGAGCTTACCTTTCGTGTAAACCGAAAAAAGTTACTAGAATCTTCGCAGTTAAGGTCAGAGATTGATCCAAACCAAGACGCAGGTACACTGTACGGTCTGAAATCTGGCATCGTCCTTCGAGATGGAATAAATCTACGTCAGCGCAGCATCATAGTACCTATTGGGCCCGTGACCTATAAGCGAGCAGGCTTGCATGTACTGGTTGAAGTCCAAACCAGTGGATATTATGGCAGGTTCACCATCAACGATATCCTTGGTCGTCTGGAATGTCCCGCAGAGCCGCGACTTCTGTACTTGAAGGCTCACCTACATGCTCTCACCTCTTTCACGATCTCTGACCCCTTGACCGGCCGTACGGGAACCGAAGAAAGCTTGCAATGCTTGATTTCAGGGCAATGCCAGCCATGGACTCCTCTCAAACCCTTCATTTACCCAACTCTTGTGTCAATTGCCGAACTCACTCCGAAGAGGGTTTTCTATCCTAGAAGACATGAGAGTCATGCAGCAAGTGACTTGGAATGAGAACTTAACAACCACCATTCAGCATGACGCGTACAGGCCTATAGTCGAGACTATTTGCAAGAAATCCGAACAACTGTCGATATTTGCATCCCAGAAAACCGAAATTTCCCCATTGCAGCCTGCAGGCGATTGTGACCTTCTCCGTCGTGCATATCTTCGACGTGTTCATTTCGACAGGCGAAGCTCAGGTTCTGAAAGAGAACAGCCAGATGGTGACTTGGCTTATAGCCCTCGAGATCGCTGCCTGAATACCCAGGGACGCTTGAATGTCTTTGATTGCGCCAGCATCATCCGTAACTGGGCATCCAGAATCTTGACAACCGAAGACCTAGCTGGCGTCATGCAAAAATGGCCGGTCATAGGGGGCTACGATAGACTATTCGACAAGATCCTCCTTAGCGACTATCTAGCTGTTGATTTTGCTTCAGAGTGGGGTCCGCTGGTTAATCTCTGCCGTAGCTCGAATTCCCAAGACCAGTCTCGACTTATGTTCACGCTTGGGGTTATGTCATTTCGCGCTGACGTCGACATGGATATCATCAGATCATTACTGGCCTTCGCGATCGTGGACGATCTCAAATCAATTACGCCTCCAATATGGCCAGCCTATTCTCAGTTCCGGCAGAGTCAAGTTCCCCGTGTTGATTATCTGGTTCAGCTCATGAAGAATTGCTGCCTACCATACGCCGGTGACGAGCGAAGCAGTTTTCAATTTACTCTCAATGCCAAGTTACGCCGGAAGCTCGAAGAGGCTGAGCTCGAGCATGAGCGGAGGACCGAGGACGACTGCAAAGCGCTTGCACAATTTCTGCTTAAGCAATGGCCCTGCCAAGAACCCAACGTCGAGGGCTTCCCTACAGCGGCACTAGTTGACGTTGCTCAAGCTATGGAGATTATTCGGCCGGAATGGCAGCGCTTGTTTCAGAACATGGAGCTGTCTTCCTATGTTCAACGAGTGCAAGATGTTCTGAACAGATATCGTACCGACGCGAGAATTGAAGCACCCAAGACTTCAACGGAGACACAAGAAGTGCTTCCGACACGGTGCCGTGGTGGCGAAATTCCGTCGCTGCCCGAGCATCTTATACGCAAGGCCGGTCCAGCCATAAGTCGTCCCCTTGCTGTTGTGTTGAATGGCTGCGAAACCCCTCTGTCAAACGGTCATCGCAATGATGCTCTTGTCTCTCTTCCGAATGGGCATATGCCACATAGGGACGAACATGCGCCTAATCGTGCCGAACTCCAAGGGCTTAACGGAGCCACCGATGTAATATCCTCGAAGCCTAAGCTGCCTTTCGTGTCTTCTGAGATCGGCGAACTTCAGCAAATCGTTACAGACCTTATGGAATGCCGCTCAAGCGTCCGAAAAGACTACGGGAAAGACCTGATGCAGAGTCTAAGCGCGCTCAAAACCGTGCAAAATGCACCCAGAAAGCAGAAAATGGTAGACGATCTGGCCAAACTCCCTACAGAAATCTTGCATGCTAGAGCAGAAACCAAGAAAAGGTTTGCCCAGCTATGTGAGGCTCTTGAGAAAGATGATCCGAGTGTGCACTGGCTCAAAGCAGGCGGTCTGTGGCCATATATCACTCCAGTTACACTTTTGGAGCAGCTTCGATCTGTTTCTGGCTCCATTTTCGGGGTGCGCATGAAGGAAGGCATTGTCATGTACGCTTTGTCAATCACGACTTTGCAGCGTCTGTTGAGAATGGAAGACGCTCGCCAGAAACGCAATACTCAACGTCGGACAGACGAACAAGCTAATGCTGGGCATGAAGACTGGGAACCTCTTAAGAACCCTGACTGGCTCCTCCTGGAAATTGATGCGAACATCCTCATCCGGCCTGATCAGGTGGAGGTCGCCAATGCGACAATATCCCCAAGTGCCAGGTCTAATTCGGTGTTGCAGATGAACATGGGTCAGGGTAAGTCTAGCCTCTCCGCTTTCCGGACATGCATCTGTTTATGTGCAGAGGAGATCAGTGTTGACACTATTGGTAGGCAAAACGTCATGTATTATGCCTATGGTCGCCGCGGTCATAGCAGACACCAAAAATCTGCTTAGAGTCATTGTTCCCAAGGCCTTGCTCTTACAGACGGCTCAGCTGCTTCAGGAACGGCTTGGTGGTTTGCTTGGGCGCCAGATCAGACATATTCCTTTTTCTCGCAAGACCTCGACGAAGGCATCTACAGTGAAAGAATACTACGACGTTCACAAGGAGATTCTTAAGTCTTCAGGTGTCATAGTCGCCCTTCCAGAACACATTCTATCTTTCAAACTGAGTGGATTGCAACGGTTATCAGATGGCAAGCTTTCCGAAGCAAGCCAAATGGTCAAAGTCAACCAGTGGATATCCGAGATGTGCCGTGATGTACTGGACGAGTCTGACGCGACACTGGCAGTGCGAACCCAGTTGATCTATCCATCTGGCTCACAAAAAACTGTGGATGGCCATCCCCATCGTTGGCAGACGGCTGAGGCATTACTCGGGCTGATTGAGCGACAATTGATGAACTTACAATGCGACTTTCCTCAAAGCATTGAGATCTTCCGAAGGGGCAGTGGAGGCTTTCCTGTCGGTTTCTTTCTACGCCGCGACGTCGAGGACGCTCTAGTTATGCGATTGGCCAATGACATTTGCGGTGGACGTACAACAATCATTCCCATAATGGAGTGCTCGAAGACTGATCGACTCGTCATCAAGCAATTCATCTCAGGGGCCAAAGTGCGGCAAGGGATTACTGAGAGGATACAGCAAATGTTTCCAGACAAGCCGGCCATGGCGCAAACCTTCTATCTGTTACGAGGCCTACTGGTGCACCGCATCTTACTTCTGACTTTGAAGAAGCGGTGGAACGTGCAGTACGGACTGCATCCTAGTCGAGACCCAATTGCCGTTCCTTTCCATGCTAAAGGGGTCCCATCAGACCAAGCCGAATGGGGCCATCCTGACGTTGCAATCCTGTTCACCTGCCTCGCTTTCTACTACGGAGGTATGCATGTTACTCAGCTGCGCCTAAGTCTGGAGAATCTTCTTAAATCCGATGATCCAGCAAATGAGTATGATCGATGGACA
This sequence comes from Lichenothelia convexa, assembly GCA_021030975.1. Taxonomy (NCBI): domain Eukaryota; kingdom Fungi; phylum Ascomycota; class Dothideomycetes; order Lichenotheliales; family Lichenotheliaceae; genus Lichenothelia; species Lichenothelia convexa. The sequence goes on from JAGFMK010000282.1 coordinate 32,531, forward strand.
CACGGTTCTGCAACTTTACCAGACGCCCTCCGAGATTGGAATGCAATAAATGTTGACGATGACAACCAGCTGATAGAAATATGGAAGCATCTTCGTTACCATACTGTGGTCATTGACTACTTCATGAACAAGTTTGTATTTCCCAAGCACGCCAAGCAGTTTGAGTTGAAGCTGCAAGCTTCAGGTTGGGACATTCCGCTACCACAGCTGAACAGTCGATCTATCCCAAAGCCGGGAGTTTCCAGACCTAACGGCAAACAACTGCAGGCGAAGACCACAGGTTTTAGCGGCACCAACGACAACAGGACAATGTTGCCCTTAACCATCAAGCAGCAGGATCTCCCCGGACTCTCGCATACCAATGCTGAAGTGTTAACCTACCTGCTACAGACTCGAAACCGACAGTATGTGCTTGCAGCAGATGGAAATGGACGGCGGTTATCTGAAATGGATTTGCTTCACAGGCTCAAGTCAATGGGCATCCGAATACTCATTGATGCAGGAGCCCAGATCCTAGAGATGGACAACTTGACCCTAATGAAAACGTGGATTACGGTCGACTGGGAAGCTGCGGCAGGAGTCTTTTTCGACGTTGAGAACAAGCCAATAGTAATGTATCGTAACGGTAATCAGATCCCTCTTTCAGCATCCCCGTTTGCGGATGACTTAGCGGAGTGTCTTGTTTATCTTGATGAGGCCCATACTCGAGGCACGGATCTGAAACTGCCAACGCATGCCCGCGGAGCGTTAACGCTAGGTCTTGGGCAGACTAAAGATCATACTGTTCAGGGTTCGTAAACGTGGCCGAGGCATTTGCCGTCCTTCAACTGACTTGTGCACAGCCGCCATGAGATTACGACAACTGGCCACAACACAGTCAGTTTCATTCTTCGCACCTCCGGAGGTCCATCACAGCATCCTTGATGTACGCAAGAAGACACTCAATGACGCTATCGACTCGTACGATGTCATATGCTGGCTTCTGGAGCAGACATGCAGCGGCATCGAACAGCTTCAGCCTCTGTATTATTCCCAAGGGGCCGACTTCTGCCGTCGCACACAAGCCGCTGCTGATAATCCTGACTTCCTCCTCGATGAGGATCAACGCAAGGCTTATCTTAGCGTTCTGCGGCAAGCTGAACAGCAAACCTTGGAGCAACTCTACAAGCCTACGACAAAGGCCAAACCTGGCAAGACCGTGGGTCCCATGTCTCCGGAAATAGCTGCATATATGAAAGAGCTGAATACCCGACGAAGAGGCTTCCAGGACACTTGCAACGCCGTCCACGGCTCTGCTCTGCAAGAAGTGGAGCAAGAAAGGGAGGTTGCCTACGAGGTCGAGGCTGTCCGGGAGGTGCAGAAACCGGTACACTATTCTCCTTTGTCATTCTCTACTCTTCATAGAGATATCATTCGGTTTGCCACGACCGGTAGACTAGCGGCAGGCTCTGCAGGATACGAGCAGGCTTTTGGTTTTTTGGGTCGCACTGCCTTGGGTATCAAATACGGCATCAATCGCGTGGCCACGGCGTCCAGCTTGTACGTGTCGGCGGAGTTTACGAGAACAATTAGCTTGACAGAGGGACGCCCAAATGACAACTTTCTGGTAAGTCCTAGCCTAGCTCCCGTCTGACCGGCACTCTTCCATTCCTGGCCGGCTCGACTGCCTTCGAGACATTACTAGAAGCATAATCTAACAACTTTCTTTTAGCGACCCATCAGCTGGATTCTTTGGAGCCCCCTGACCCGGGCAGCAATCATCGTCATTCCCGAGGAAGCCGAGCAGATCATACCCCTTGTCCGCGAGAACCAATCACCAGTCACGCACATGCTGACATATGCTGCCCCGGTAACGCGAAAGATGCTGCACTTTAACCGCCTTGACTACTATGCAATGCCAGCGCTGCCGAAAGGATGGACAGCTCCAAGCTGGCTCAGAATTGAAATCGGCGTTCTTGCTGGGCGCCTGTACTTCGACTTCGAAGAGTACGACGATCTTCGCAAGTTCCTCGGCTTTGGGGAACAGAATGGCGCGAATATCGAGGAGGAACAGACAGACGACTCGATTGCAACTGTGGATGACCCTGCCAGCACCCAGACCGAACATACTGAGCCCAACGGACCAAACGGAGAGCCCCAGGACGGAGCAACTGATGAGCCGGAGAAGGCGGTCAAGGCAGTCGCCGGTAAAGTGAAGCAGCAGAGCTTTACCGCGAAACCCCTGAGCTTCCTGCAAGAGTGGCTCACCGTGCGGAGAAAGGGACAAGACTTCGAGAACACACCGATGGGCTATGTTTGTCTTGGCAAGGCGCTGACCGAGGCGCATCCATTTTTCACCACGAGGATTGCTGGAAATCATGGTGGAACGACGAAATTCGAAGCGGCGGCTGGTGCCGGAAGAAATGGAGCAGTCGAGGATGAAGAGGCTGTGGAAACATGGAGTGGTGAGGACGGGGAGGGGTTTGACTTCGATGACGAGGATGAGGTGGATGACGAGGATGGGGACTTCGACGGGGAGGACGAGTTTGTTGATGGGACGATGGATGAGGGAGAGACGGCTAATGGGGAATATTGAAAAGCCTAGAATGCTACGGAGCTATTTGAGACGCGTTCTGGATAGCCCAAACTAGTTGTACGCTGGATCGTCCATGGATAGCATGTTCAGCAATCTGAGAGGCATGTTGCATGTTGGAAACAAAGATTGTAACGTGAGCGAATCTGTGGATGGGCCGAATAGCATCGAGTTGTTAGCTTACTAGACTTTGAGACTATGGAGTTGTTACTAGTCTTTGTCTTGACTGCGGGCTTTTCGAATTGTTGCTGGCAAAGACTCATATCAAAACTAGGCATTCTCTGCAGACACCCAGCTCTTCGCACACATGGCTCGGCCACTTCATAGGATTACAACTCGCTACGCACACCCTCTTAATGTCTCTCGTGTCCATCTTGCCAACCTCCGCTACCGGATCATGCCATGGTCCAGCGAGTGACAAGGATAACTCTCTGCGCGAAGCACCATGTGTGCCTGGGATAACAATGAACCTGCGACATCATGATATCTATAGCTTTTCGTCGATAAATCTATGGTGTGATATAGCTGATTTCGCCTTAATTGTGGAAATATGCCAAGAGAAATTGGGTGGAAGCATCGGGGGCCATGGAGGGTCAGAGGGTGGGGAGGCCTCCGGGAGCGTCTCACCCCTCCAACCAGAACCCCCTTCTGACCAACACCTTCAGCACTTCACGACAAAGCCTTACCCAGGAAACAAGATAGGACATACATTGAGAGGCGCCGAGATAACCTCTTAGCAACATCTAGGGCAAGCTAACTAGGGCAATTTGTTACGACTGGCAGCCTATCCACCGGCGCATTTGCGCCTCACTGCGCCATGACCTCCTACTTCTCCTCCATCCTCACCACAACCAGCTCCCGGTACAAGTCGCTCCGACAAAGCCTATTCTCAGACGAAGCAGACGGCGACACAGAAGACGACACTCACGTCTGCCGCGTCCTCCGCGCATACTACATCGAGAAAGGGCGACCATTCCCGCCATGGCTGCCTCCAGATCCAAAAAGCGCACCGCCGCCCCAAGCCCAGTACACATCCGCCTCCGGAAGACACCAAAACCAATCATCACTGGGAAGGGCAGCAGGAGGAGGTCTAAGCGATCTATGGGATTCGCCGAAACAGCAACAACCGCAAGAGCCGGTCTCACTCAGGCGGGCTGCGCCGGGGAGAGGCGCTTCTGCACGGATATCGCAGGGGAGATTTGGTGCAGGAGATACATATGACGGGGCACAATCTGCGACACAGACATCACAGCCATCACAAGGTAGCCTCATTGCTGCTCAGAGAGCGGGGAGCTATCAGAATTCGCTGCCGCAGCGGCCCGCCTTTGAACCGGCACCCCCGAGCAGCAGCAGCGTTGCGAGTACGGCGCAGGAGAAGCTGAAGGCACGGTTGTGGGGTTCCGCGCGGTCGGGGAGTACAGGGTCGGGAAATGCTGCAGCTGGGAATACGCAGGCAGGATCTGGGCCTAGTTGGGCGAGGGCGAGGGGTCCGTATGAGCGGGGAGGGGGCAGCTATGGGTGAATGGGGAGTTGTTGGAGGTGCTTTATCCAGGTTATGCAGGCGGAATGGAAGCAGCGCTGAGGCAGGCGGAGGGAACCTGGGCCCTACCTGGACGATTTGGTCACCAGAAAGGTGTCCTAAGCTGCGCTAGCGAATTCGATCAGAGAAAGGAGAACATTCTGAGCAAGACTGGTGGGCACCAGCCGTAGCTGGGGGGCCTGTGTGGGATTAGCCGGCGTTTGCTGCGTGGATCAGGCCAACAAAGCGTGCATTTTGGGCGTAGGGAAGGTGTTTTTGAAGTGCAGCAATCAATTACTATTAGCTGTTATCGACTCCGTTGCTTGCACTTATAGAGAAGTGTCAGATATCTTTCCGAGATATTCCTCCATCTGAATTGCCATCATGAGGGGCCCCGGACATGCCCCGCATGCGTCATCCGTAGGCTGAAGCATTCCTCCTGCTGAACCACAACTGTGTCATAGAAACACACAACCTTCAAGACCGCGATTCTTACCTACTCGATGCACCTTACGGCCTACAGTCGACATAAACCTAGTTTTAATCGTTCGCGGCCTTCACAATTTTCCTCGCGGCAAGCATCCTCGCTGACCGCCTCGAGCGGGCCAGCAGACCGGTGACTATGACCCAGACAGCACAACGTCCACGCACACCCCCTTCGCCGACGGCTTCGTTCTACGATATGAGTGACGATGATGAAGGAGAGTACAGTACTATCAGGCATACAAAGACCGGGAAGGGTGTCAAGCTTTTGTTCTCCAAGAGCAAAGTAAGCTCCCAGAATACTCTCCACATGTAGGTAGACGCATCTGGCCTACGCTGACACACATTGGATACAGGTCTACGTGCATCCCACGCCCTCCGCAAAAGACAACATACCAGGCTTCATAGCCCTGATCCAGCAAAAAGGCCCCCGTCCATCCGATGCTTCCGGTTCACCCTCGTCTCCTTCCTCGCCTTCCTCCAGCAAGAACGTGTCCGCCTCCGACTTGTTACTAGCGTGGGTACCCGAGTCTTCACTCGGCGACGCCTACGACACCTATGTTAAGGTAGACCTCTCTGACTCCTCATCCCCTCCAAAACAATCATTCCTTGTCCCCGCCCCTCCAACAACCACAACACACGGTAGCGCAATTGGTACATACGCTTTTGCTGTACCTGTCAGTCAGATCTACTCGCTTCTTGTCCGGCCGCCGAGCATAGGTTGGTGGTTTGGCAGCGTCGTCATAAACACACGCGCTGGGGAGAGTTTCCCTGCATTGTTCTTCCACGATAGCGAATGTCAGTCCACGATATTACAGCGCAAAAAGTTAGCGAGGGAAAGCTTTGATCCTTTTAGCGATGGAGGAGGCATGTTCTGGGGCGGTGACGAGGTCTTACGGTGGATGAAGAGATATGTCACGGTGGAAAGGTCAGGAGCGGATCCGAACGTATACCTCATCAACCCAAGCGACGCGGATAAGCTTGGCTTTAGCAGCAAACCTACTGCAGACCAGTCATCTAGTCATGGGAATGCAGCACCCTCGTCGAGCGTCAAGAGCCCTAGCAGACGAGACGGTGGCATGGACCCTGTAACGAAGGCGCTGAAGGAGGCGAGGTGGAACTTCTTGGAGAAGCTTAGCCGGGTGACCACATTCACGCGAAAGACTGCACAAGCTGTTGCAGACAACCAGAACCTCCCTCCTCAGGTGCGGAGGCTGTTGAAGAATCCGGAAGTGCAGACATTACAGGAGGAGTTTGATAGTGCGAGGCTATACCTGGCAAGATGGGCAATGGGAATAGCGGAGCAGAGTGAGAAGGAAAGAAATCAGCGGATATGGACTGCCAAGGATGTGTTGGAGATGGAGGATAGTGAAGTGGGCGAATTCGAAATCCTTGATATGGAGGCCAGCAGTCTGTCATTGAAGGAAAGGAGAAAGCAGGTCACATTGAAAGAGTGGACCGGCTGGTTTAATCCGCAGACTGGCAAGCTGCAGATAACGGTCGATGAAGTCAAAGACCGCGTCTTCCATGGTGGACTGAATCCTGATGATGGATCTCGTAAAGAAGCATGGCTGTTCATGCTGGGAGTCTACGACTGGGACAGTACGCGGGAAGAACGTCAAGCGACCATAAATAGTCGGAGGGATGAATATCTCAGGTTGAAGGGCGCATGGTGGGAGCGTATGGTTGAAGGTTCGACTACTTCTGAAGAGGCGGAGTGGTGGAAAGAGCAGAAGATGCGGATAGGTATGCCACACTGTCCCCGTGAACTATGCTCGGAAGAGGCTGACTTATCCCATTTCTTGGGATACGTGCCGTAGAGAAAGATGTGCACCGAACAGACCGTAATGTTCCCTTGTTTGCCGGGGAAGATATTCCTCACCCGGACCCAGACTCGCCTTTCTCGGAAGTCGGCACGAATGTGCATCTGGAGCAACTGAAGGATATGCTTCTAACGTATAATGAGTACAACCGCGAGCTTGGCTATGTGCAAGGCATGAGCGATCTGCTGGCTCCGCTGTACGCTGTCATGCAGGATGATGCCATTGCTTTCTGGGCTTTTGTTGGGTTTATGAATAGAATGGTATGCACACGTCTACTCCTCTTTTGTGTCCAGATGCTAATATCAGAGGAAGGAGAGAAACTTCCTTCGCGATCAGTCCGGCATGCGCACCCAGCTCCTCACCCTCGATCACCTTGTCCAGCTCATGGATCCGAAACTCTACCTGCATCTGCAGTCAGCCGACTCCACAAATTTTTTCTTCTTCTTCCGTATGCTGCTGGTCTGGTACAAGCGCGAATTCGAGTGGGACGATGTTCTGCGGCTATGGGAGTCGCTGTGGACGGACTACTTGAGCAGCCATTTCCACCTGTTTATCGCGCTGGCGATATTGGAAAAGCATAGGAATGTCATTATGGATCATTTGAAACACTTCGATGAAGTTCTGAAATATGGTAAGTCCAGTTCTCTGTTACACATAAGCTTAGACATGTCGTGCTGCAAGAGAGCTAATTTGATGACTTGGTGCATTAGTTAATGAGCTTTCAAACACAATCGACCTTCAATCCACCCTCATCCGCGCCGAAGCCCTCTTCCGGCGCTTCGAACGGACAGTGGAAGCCATCGATAAGAAAGACAATTTCCCTGCTCCCAGTGTGAGACAGCGCAAGGCCATTGCTGCTCCATCCTCACCGTCAGCGGACGAGGTGAATGGCATGACTTCTGGTGCAGATGCGGGCGGAGCTCGACCGAAACCAGATGGTGCTGAGGCCGTCTCACCAGATGCACAAAGTGAAGATGCGGCTTCTGTGGGAGTGCAGCGGCCGAAGGTTATCAGTTCAGAGCTGAGGGCTTTGCTGAGTAGGAAGGTGGATGTTATGGGGAAGAAGGAGGTTAGGGACCATGGAGGTGGTGTCAAGTAGATGGTTGGTGAACAGGAATGTGGTCCCGGCTCTATAGGATGGCGTTTAGCTGCGTTTGGTCGGGTATGACGGCTTGGCTTCGATGAGGTGACGGCAGTGTATGGGTATCTCATTATTTGCTTTCCCTAGATGTATATGCCGTGACAGGTGGACGGAGGTGGCAACAGGCGAATGACAATGGGCCAAAAGCTTGATCCTTTTTTGAAGATTCAATAAGCAGAAATCTGGAATGATTATGGCTGTTGAACATTCTAAGTGTTATCTGATCTAGTCATTGAATGTTTGTCCGGTATATCGTCTCTTTTTACTTTGACCAGAAGTGGCCACTGCTGAAGATCCCGTGACCATCTCCTCCGTCTCGGACTTTCCAACGGCAGTCGCCCATGCAGTATTATGCGCTTCAAAGCATCCATCCACAACATCAACACCTTCACGAGTAAGACCGGCTCAATTGCGCATGTCAGGCTTTGACTGAAGTACTAGAATTTGCTGGCTCTCTTGCATCCATAGGACATGTTGCGTGGGTGCGACTGAACGACCATGAACTCCGCTTCACCATCATCCCCGAGCAGGGGAGCCAAGTGTGGGCGTAAGTTGCAGCTGTCATACCATTCCGAGGAGAATCAATTGACCCTCCCAGTGTGCTTCAAATAGTGAGTCCAGCAATGCCACGAGACTCGCCAGAACGCCCGCTGAACCTCCGCTCGCCCTAGGACACCATCTTCGAAACGTACACCATCCAATCCGCCCTCGAAGCCAACACAATCAACCTCGAAGTCCCCGTCGCCCAACTCCACAAAGCCCTCCGCTCCGCCCTCTCAGCAACATCCGCCTCGATCCGCCTGACCAAGAAGAACAACGTCCCTCTCCTCTCCCTCACCATCACAACCACAACCCTCAGCAGCGGTCCCGCCCTCCCAAGCACCTTCGACCAGCACAATGGCGCCCCTCACCCCAACGGCAACATCCATGGCAGTACGTACGACCGCGAAGCAAGCATGGATATCAGTTTCTCCGCCGAAGAAGGCGGCTTCGCCCGCGACGGCCCCAAGGAAACAATAATAACGCAAGACATCCCCGTCCTCGTCCTCTCCGAGCTCGACGTCTCCGGCCTCCACGAACCCCGCTGCCGCGAGCCAGACGTGCACATCCTCCTCCCTCCCCTCTCACAGCTAAAATCCATCTCCGACCGCTTCACGAAACTTGCGCTCGCCACCACGCACAAGTCCTCCTCCTCCTCCTCCGCCGCCGTGGGTCTCACTAACTCCGTGGGGCCGAAGCTGGGGATGGCGGCTAATGCGCATGGGTGTTTGAAGCTGAGTTTGAGGACGGATGTGATGGGTATAGCGAGTTTGTGGCGGGGATTGCATAATCCGGAGCTAAGGG